>SPJY01012963.1:388970-509825 GCA_005191435.1 Raddia distichophylla
GTTCAAAACGGAGTTCGTATGCGACCTGGGCGTCCGTTTGAATGCAGGCTGCATGTTGATAGCCGAATCGGAGTAGAATTCGAGTTTGGCTTGTAGTTTGGTTTTCTTGTCAGCCTTCCTTTGACCGACTTGACATGCAGGAGTTGTAGACATACTAGATATGGAGATACGCCTTTCCTTAATATGCCATCATGTATGGGAGGCGGCCAAGGTGGCGGCCTAGTTGATGGATGTGATGGTGCCATGTCTAGAAGCTGAGACAGCGGCCAATTGTGTGATCGACCGTGTGATCTACATGGCAAGATGAAAGTTGATGAAGCGATGATGATGAATTAGCCGTAGTTATATCTGTGCCGAACATGGTCTCGTCATGTGTAAATCTAGAGGGTCCAGAAAATAGTGATTCATGGGTCTTTGTTTGTTGAATTCAATTTAAACCAAATTGTTTGGACTGTGGACTGGAGCATCCGGAGCTCGCAAAATTCCTGTCCAATGGCTAGTTTAAGCACCGTCATATATATATCCTCTCACCACCAACCAAGGCATTAACTCTTCACTCTCATTCAATACAAGCCCTAGCAACCTCTTGAACATTAACTCTTGTCCCACCCAACTCCCCTTGATCGAAGCTTTAGTTAGGGTTGAGAAGAGAGAGAGATCGACTAGCAAGCTTTGCTTCTTCCGATTGAGTACTCGACATCCACAAGTTCTTTCCTTGTTGAATTTGTTACTCTTGGAGGTTGAGGACTCCTAGACGGCTAGGCGTCGCCTCGACGCTCCAAAGGCTTTGTGTAGTGTGCCGAGGATCATTTGTGAAGGTTTGATTTCACCTTCGTAAGGGAAGAAACCATTGAGTGAAACCAAGGGTCTTGGTGCGACCTTTGTGAGGGAAAGGGTTGAAAGAGACCCGGGCTCAAGTGTGACCGAGCCCGTCTCTACGGAGATGTAGGATCCCCTCAAGGATCTAAATTTGGGAACAATTCTGCGAATCTTTGTCTTCGTCTTCACTCTTTGGTTCTTTGTTTCGTATAACTTCGTATAATGTATGCTATACGAAGTTATTACGCAAGATGCAACCAAAAACTCAACAAGCAAAGACCAAGCAGTAAAAGCAAAAAGGCTCGACTTGTCCGGATCAAAGGGAAATATTTTTGAGGCAATTTTTCTGGACACTAGGTAGAATAAAAGAAAGAACAACAAATCTCTCACCGATCAACCTGGCGCTCTGATACCAAATGATGGGGGAAGGGGTCCCGATCTTTCGATGAGAGGAGGATAACTACGATCTGGTAGGAGTTGATATTGGCTGCCCGACTACAACCGTCAAGGATGTTGCACCTTAGCGACCGGTACACCAACTCCAGATGGTTATTGACCTCGCCGGAGCGCGATCAACCTGACCACGAAGGTCCTTGAACCTGCAAGCGATCGAAGAACTAGCAAGAACAAGATGAACAAGCAACTCACTTGCAGATATGCATTAAGATCTCACAGATAATATCACAAAGGTGGGGTTCTGTAACGATAAACAGTCGGTCTAACCGACACGCGTGAATACCGGTATGTAGCAAAGGCTAAACATAAACTAAACAAAACCCAAGTTACAAATGAGGGGTGGCCATCTATTTATAGGCTATTTAGGTCGGTTTGCTACAGTGATGCTACAGTAACCAACGTGCTACAGTGCTGCTACAGTGCATATGTCTAGGTACATTGTATTCTTCCATTACAGTAAACTAGTTAAAAAGCGAGGTGGCTACGGGGGACTGTCCCGATGACTCTGGAGGAATTCTGAGGTAAGGCCGGATCCATTGGAAAGATCTCGTCGTGGGCTTCTCCGTGGATACCAAGAACGTCCAAAACGGAGTTCGTATGCGACCTGGGCGTCCGTTTGAATGCAGGCTGCATGTTGATAGCCGAATCGGAGTAGAATTCGAGTTTGGCTTGTAGTTTGGTTTTCTTGTCAGCCTTCCTTTGACCGACTTGACATGCAGGAGTTGTAGACATACTAGATATGGAGATATGCCTTTCCTTAATATGCCATCATGTATGGGAGGCGGCCAAGGTGGCGGCCTAGTTGATGGATGTGATGGTGCCATGTCTAGAAGCTGAGACAGCGGCCAATTGTGTGATCGACCGTGTGATCTACATGGCAAGATGAAAGTTGATGAAGCGATGATGATGAATTAGCCGTAGTTATATCTGTGCCGAACATGGTCTCGTCATGTGTAAATCTAGAGGGTCCAGAAAATAGTGATTCATGGGTCTTTGTTTGTTGAATTCAATTTAAACCAAATTGTTTGGACTGTGGACTGGAGCATCCGGAGCTCGCAAAATTCCTGTCCAATGGCTAGTTTAAGCACCGTCATATATATATCCTCTCACCACCAACCAAGGCATTAACTCTTCACTCTCATTCAATACAAGCCCTAGCAACCTCTTGAACATTAACTCTTGTCCCACCCAACTCCCCTTGATCGAAGCTTTAGTTAGGGTTGAGAAGAGAGAGAGATCGACTAGCAAGCTTTGCTTCTTCCGATTGAGTACTCGACATCCACAAGTTCTTTCCTTGTTGAATTTGTTACTCTTGGAGGTTGAGGACTCCTAGACGGCTAGGCGTCGCCTCGACGCTCCAAAGGCTTTGTGTAGTGTGCCGAGGATCATTTGTGAAGGTTTGATTTCACCTTCGTAAGGGAAGAAACCATTGAGTGAAACCAAGGGTCTTGGTGCGACCTTTGTGAGGGAAAGGGTTGAAAGAGACCCGGGCTCAAGTGTGACCGAGCCCGTCTCTACGGAGATGTAGGATCCCCTCAAGGATCTAAATTTGGGAACAATTCTGCGAATCTTTGTCTTCGTCTTCACTCTTTGGTTCTTTGTTCTCTTGGTGGATTGATTTTGTATTGAGCTTGTTGTGGGCTAGCAACTTCGAGTGCTATTACTTGCTATTGGTGTGTCTCAATTCTATACGCAGTTTGGAGTATCCCTTGATCCGAATTGAAGACTTAGAAACATCGGACTGTCCGAGGTTTCAATTTGAACTGTTCAAAGAAACAGTTTCTGCAAAGATAAAAGGAGAATGAAGTTTTGTAACGCCTATTCACCCTCTCTAGGCAACATCACCGATCCTACAATTGGTATCAAAGCAAGATCTCTTGCATTTGGTCTAACCTCCTAAGAGTCAAAGATATCAAAGGATAGTGGCGCGAAGATTCCCTATACATATCATTCCACTAGCTATTCTAATACTTCCATATCGTATGGTACATCACCGTACTTCAATGACACTCACTATGCAGCATGGAAGCACAAAATGAAAATGTATTTGAGATCCCTTCACCCCTCTATTTGGAAAATTGTAGAAATAGTGTTCACGGAAGGATCCCGAGAAGGCCACTACTGAAGAAGAAAAAGAGCAGCACAAGAATGATCAAGCCGCAAATGCTTTACTAGGAGCACTAAGTCCAAATGAGTTCAACTGGGTTTATAGACTTGAGTGTGCAAAGGAAATATGGGACAAATTTCAAATTGCACATGAGGGTACATCAAGTGTGCATGAATCCAAGCTCGAATTGATTGCCGAAAAACTTGGAAGATTTGTGATGGATGAAGCAGAATCGTACAAGCAAATGTACGACCGATTGATTCTCCTTGTCAATGAGGCCAAATGGCTCGGTAGCATGGGCATGATCAACATGTTCGTAGTAAAGTTTATGCTAAGGGCAATTACACCGAGGAAGCCCACTCTAGTCACTCTTATCCGTGAAAGGGATAACTATGACAAGCTCACACCGCATGTTGTATTTGGACAAATTCTACCATATGATTTGATGCACCAAGAGTCAAAGGAAGTTGTGGAGCTAATGAATTCAAGCTCCAAGAATAAGAACATCGCGTTGAAGGCTTGCAAGGATGAAGAGCCTAGCGCAAGTGGAGAGGAGAGTGATGGCACTCTCAACCTTGAAGCGATGGCTCTATTTATGAGAAAGTTCAACAAATATCTCAAGAAGAAAGGTCAATAGAACAAGGTTGACTGTCACAAGAAGTAAAGTGAGAAGTCTAAAGGAAGACAAACTCTTAGGACGTGCTATGGGTGTGGAGACGTCGGGCACTTTATTACCAAGTGTCCACAAAAGATGGAAAAGGAAAATGAAGAGAAGAAGAAAGACAAGCAACACAAGAAGGAGAAGAGCAAGAGAAATAAAATGAATGAAAAATGTCAAGCTCACATAGGTGAGGAATGGGATTCAAACGGTTTGTAAAACAATTACGGCGACCAGAGGGGGGTGAATGGGAGCCTTGAAAATTTTTCATCGGACGGTGCTCCTCAAACGTACCGGTTTTCCAAAATACAAAAACCATGCGAACTATGTATACCCCAAGAGTGCATGGATAAGACCCATGAAACTATGAGGGGATTTTCAGTTACAATCCTGGTTGTCAAGTGTACAAACAGAAGACAATCAATTCAAATCATGCTTTAATAAAGCACATCAAGCCAACTCACTAAAGCCACTTTTAGAAAAGGAAAAGTAGATTATTCATAATTTGTTCTCACTTGGAGAAGAGAGATGGTGTGTTTTTGTTACTTCAAAAATTGTGGAAATTTTTCTCCCTATTAAAGCATGAGTCGTGAAGCACTCCACCAAAAATCTCCTCAAGAATCCTTGAAAAACAATCAGGAAAATTCAAACACTACAGCCTGTCAGAAATCTCGTCTAGAAAATTTAGGGCTCAGGTTTCACCTCACTGCACCCCAACCAAGAATCTTCATGACTTGCAACTTTTTGCGTTGATAGATATGAAAGTCATGAAACTTCTCCAAGTGAAATCACTTAAAAATGATTTTTATAGATTGTTCTAAAAATAAAACACTGACTGTTGCGCGAATGAAAGTTTTTGGACAGATTTGCAGCAAGTCAACAACTTGATCTCTTGCCTCTCATATGGTTGCAAAGAGTGTGGCAAATCATATTATCAACCTCAAGGCATCATAGACCATCAAGAACCAGCAAGAAATCACCAGGAATCACATGCAAATAAGAACTGCAAAAAGGAAAAACAAAAGTAAAAAGAACTTGGAGCAAATCAACACAAGATGTTCATAGAGAAGGATTTTGTTACATAGAAGTTGAGAGATTACAAGCCACACTTCCTTTGGCCACAAGCACTTTAAGTGCCACCGAAAACACACCCAACTCATAGTTGGCGTCCACTAAACTCCAAAATTTTACGCCAACATACACCGAAACTCCGGTAATTTGGGGAAAATCAATGTTTATGCTTTCATTTTATTCAAACTAATAAATTTACACAAGTTTTGGTGAGTACGGAGAGAGAACGGAGCTGTGGCTCAGAAGCTGAACAGCCGACCGACCCCGGTCGGCTGTCCTGGACTTTTCACCCAACCGGCTCCACTTTCTCACAGGTGGTCAAGAAGCACAAAATGAAGAGATCTACGCAATCACTCAAGTCGGTTTAATCCAAGGGCAGTACTTCTCTCACAATTGGATGGCTTGGCTCTTAATGAAGCCCATTGTAATGACCTTAACTGCCAAAACTGATGCAAGGGGAAGATCTACAACTCACAAGAAGCATCCCAGGCGAAGGGGACGGCCGAGATCAACCGAAGCCTGGTCGGCCGACCGACATGGGATCCCCTTAGGATTCTCCTTTAGATGGTGCTTGCTTACACGTGTCCCATGGCGTGGAGCTCACACATTGGCTGCGGGAGGCTACAAAAGGACCCCCTCACCTCACTTGAGAACACAGCACACCACATCCCTCTCATTTGGAGTTACTCTTCACTTGTTAGAGTAGTTGGTTTGGGAGTTCGAGTTGAGTCGAGCTGAAGCTCCGAAGTTCCAGAATCGTCTTCGGGAATTCGAGTAATAGCTCTTGTATCCTTTCCCTTCTGTAAGAATTTGCTTTTATAATATAAGTTTCTTTCATTATCTGTGGTGAGCATATTTACACTAAGTGGAAAGTGTGAATTATTAGAGTGGTTGATTAAGTTCATCTGGTTCCGAGTCTGGGGTCATTCTCATATACTTAGAATAGCCTAAGTATTGAACTTGGATCGCCTCCCTAGGCTCCGGGGAGGAGTGATCGGATTTAATAGCAGACGTGGTGTCTGAGATTATCTCTGACTTGGTTTACACCTAGTCCAACGTACTTTGCGGTAGGTGGTAGGTGGTGATAGCCCTATCCATCCGAGATTTATCTCACGCGTAATCCACTGCGTTAGGATTTGGGCCAATAGGGCCCAATCGGGGGTGGTCATAACCATTCGGTGTTCTTAACTGATAGCAGGTGGTAATGAATCGGCCAAGCTCCGATGAAGTTCTTAAAACAAACCTATAAACTCATATCTACTAGCTCAACTTGATAATTGATCGCACCATTAAGGAACTTTATACTCTTCTCGTTGTTATCCCAACTATCTGCCAAGCTTATCTTTTTATACTCCTTTGTGTGTGTCATCGGCCTTATTATCTTATTATATTATCTTAACCTTACCCCCGTTAAGTAGCTGGCTGGTATATTAGATAATATCGATATTAGAATTGTCCTTCTCCCTCGTTCCTTGTGGATTCGATACTCTGGAATACTCTCGGGTGAAAACTACAAGCGATACCCGTCTGCTTGCGGATTATTTCTAATAACATAAGTGTCGCCAACAAGTTTTCTGACGCCGTTGCCGAGGAACACAGCGGTTAAAGATAATTCAAAAAAATATTTCCAAATTTAGAAAAGAAAAATATCTTTGTTATTTAACATACCAGCCTAGCTTAACGGGCTTACCCATGCTCTTTCTTTGTTTGTTGAAACTAGCAGAGCGGTGTATGACCGGATTTGACCTTCTGAAAAACTTCCACTAAAATCCAGAGTCACTCGTACAGAGGACAAGACCCTGAGTTCTACCTCCGCATGTTTGAGTCTCTGACTTGCAAATCCTCAAAAGTTTCCTCTCTACTGAAACACCGTCATCTGAGATGGCCACCGAGAAGACCATTCTTGAGTTCTCAGCCCCGTCTAGCGCAAACGTCCCCACTGGACCTGCCACCAATGTGAGCGACGGAGGCAAAACTATGATTTTATGCTAACAAGGATGCAGTTTGAATTTGGGAGAAGTGCTCGAATGCCTTCCTCGCCAAGTATTTTCCTTTGGGCAAGATCAATGCCCTCAGGAACAAGATCTCTGGTTTTCAGCAAAACACCGACGAGTCCATTTCGGACGCTTGGGAGTGACTTTAGGAGTTTATACTGGCTTGTCCCCACCATGGGATGCAAGACTGGTTTATCATCCAAAGTTTCTACCATGGACTAAACCGGCCCATGAGCACCTTGATGCTGCCTCTGGCGAAGCTTTCTTTTCACTCAGTGTGTGCCGCGTGCACTCTCATTGAGAAGATTGTCTCAAGCCAAAGCTAGAGCGATGAACAAATTCAGCCCCGCACACGAGGAGTCCACCAAATCGATAATATGGATATGCTAGTGGCCAAGATGGACCTTTCGATAAAGAAGCTAGAATCACCACCACAGACTGTGCAGCCTCTTGAATCTCGTATGACTTGCGAGGTTTGTGGGATTTTTGGGCACTTGGGAGACAAATGCACTGAAATCCAACCTGAGGATGCCAACTTTGTCAGCAATGGATTCCATCCACAATCGAACTACACTCTTGGATGGAACTCCAAGCCCAACTTCTCGTTCGACAACCGTCAACAAGGAGGTAATGCTGGTAACTGTAATCGTAATAATTCAACTCCATATGAATTTATGAATGCTCAACAAATGGTGAATGATAGCATTAGTAGGAAGTTTCTTGC
This sequence comes from Raddia distichophylla, assembly GCA_005191435.1. Classification (NCBI taxonomy): domain Eukaryota; kingdom Viridiplantae; phylum Streptophyta; class Magnoliopsida; order Poales; family Poaceae; genus Raddia; species Raddia distichophylla. The sequence goes on from SPJY01012963.1 coordinate 396,800, forward strand.
TAATAATAAAATTATAGAGAGCATAGATTCAAAACTAAAGGGATTTTCAACAGTCATGCATAGCCAAATGAGTTTGAACTGCTAAAAACCCAAATAGCTCAATTGGCTGCTTCAATTCCCACATCCACTCCGGGTAAACTTCCCGAGTGACCGGAAGCACACCCAAAGGAGAATGTTAGTGCGGTTGCGACTCGGTCAGAAAAAAAGACTCGAGACCCACCACATCCTAACCCTGCAGGGAAGGAGCATGACACCCCCGACGAGATCAATGAAGAGAAGGAAGGGTATGACAAGGAACCACATGATGAGCCACAAAAGACAATGGGAGAAGATGCGATGACTATAATTAGTCTTGCAGAGTTCACGGATACGCAAGTGCTACCCTTCCCTCGTCGCCAACGCAAATCTACTGCAGACGAGCAGTTCGGCAAGTTTGTTTAGGTAATCAAGCAATTATATGTCAATATTCCATTGCTAGATGCAATGCAGGTGCCGACGTACACAAAGTACCCGAAGGACATCCTCAATAACAAGCATCCGTTGCCAACCGCGGAAGTCATCAAGTTGACTGAAGAGTGTAGCACTGCAATCCTAAACACTCTCCCCGAGAAAAAGGACCCTGGCTTTCCAACCATCTCGTGCTCTATTGGTTCACAACACTTCGATCGTGCTCTTGCGACCTAGGAGCGAGCGTCAGCATTATGCTTAAGGTAATTTATGAAAAGCTAAGTCATTCTACCTTGTCCCCTACTGCCACGACACTGTCGCTCGCGGATCAATCAATCTGCTGTCCTGTCGAAGTCGCTGAGGATATACCAGTAAAAGTCTGGAATTTCCTGGTGCCCGTGGACTTTGTGGTACTCGAAATGGAGGTGGACGCCAAGACGCCTCTCATTCTTGGGAGACCTTTCTTGAGCACGGCAAATGCGACCATAGACGTTGGTGCAGGACATATTCAACTCAACATAAATGTCCGAGACAATCCATAGAGTTGAGCAATGCTCTTAGGTACGCACTTTTTATGGAAAAAATCGTAAAACTATGGAGAGGAAAGCGGAGGCTATACCAAAACCTCAGGTGGGTTGTCTCATTGCGACCATGAGGAAAACTCTCCAACTATTGGACGAGCCTTTACGGCTTCCATATTGGAAGGAAAGCAGCAACAAAGGGGCAAAAAAGTCTCGAACCAAGGAACGGAAGCAATATGCAGTCGAGAGTTTGGAGCCATAAGAGAAGGTCGACGCTACCCGAAAGTCTCGAACAAAACAAGTGTGGCGTAGGAAAGAAATTCAACCAGCCGCAACAACAACTCCGGTTGCAGAAATTCTAAATGAGAAATGAGGTATGGAGACGGTCCGACTCGAGGACCACAAAATATTTTGAGTCCTCACCGAGAAGTAAGCCGGAACTTATCTTTGCATTCATATTTATTTTTCATGCATTTCCCACTGTATATTTACTTTTAATTCTGCATTTGCCATGTATATTAAAAAATAAAAAATATAAAAAAATTGAGGAGAAGTGGGGCCGGTTGACAAACCTGGGCCGGCCGACCCACCACGGTCGGCCGACCGCCACCAACCCAGTCGGCCGCCCTTTTCCACTCCACCCTTCGTGTCTTTTCACACCGACCTACCTACTCACCTTAGGTGCTAGTTAGGCCATCCATTCACTGTTTGCATGTCATTAGCGTGTCGTTTAGCTCATAGGCATGCATCCTTCTTCATTACCGACGCTTATAAATTGAGGGCAGCAGCTGTGAGAGATGCACACCATTGCGGTGATTGCATTATCTCACTTCAGCTCTCCTCATCCCCTGCATGTTTGATTAAATTGCATTAGCTCATTAATCATTGCATCCATCCTAATGACGTTGAGATTAAGCAAATAATATTTTTGTGGAGGCAATTGAGTAAGCTCTGCAAGGACTACTAATCTTTGGACGGACTGCTAACCTTTGATCCTCACTCATTATATCCTTCGGGTATTTGTGGTCTAACCCCTTCTGCAGAAATGTCGTGGTACGGTAAAATTGGCAAAACCCTGTCCAAGGGTGCCAAGGGCGTTCACAAAAGTTTTAGCTCGTCTAGCTCGTAACGGACTTACACTCCAACCGAGATTCTGGATAGCAGCTCAAGGGAAGACATGTCAATGGATTCCCATTTCTCTAGACATCACGGCTAGCAACATGACTTAGCCGAACCATCTGGGGCTGATCAAGGCCTTAGAATCAGAGCGCTAACGTAGGAAGAACAAATCATCCTTCAAAGCGACCATGAACAACATATATTCGAGGCACTCAGGAGTCGGACTTTTCAGCATACACGATCTTATGACCCGATGTGGTCGATTAAGATCGGTCTTCTAGATGACTTTTCCGACGCCTTTCAAGTAGTCGGCTAGAACAATTTCATTCCAATCACGGAAAAAGGTTTGCACCTTCTGACCCTTTAGTTTCTAAATACTCTTCACATTCTTGATAATGGAACTAGATACTCGTTTTTTCTCAAAAAAAAAAAAGATATTCGTTTAGATTTTTCAATGAAACATTTGAATGCTCATTCGAAGATCTAACTAAACATCTAGGTTTCTCCATGAGATATAGAGTCACTCCTGATGGGCTAAAAGGCTTTAACCGTGATGAATTTTGGTTAACTATTTCTAGTAAGGCTTACACAAGGAAAAAGTGCCGATTTGGTCCTCCAACTATACCCGTCGAACCACTTTGGTCCCTGAACACAATACCGGACTTGTTAGGTCCTTGAACTCTCAAAACCGGACTTGGCTAGTCCTTTGATCAGTCAAAACGGTGGTTTTAACGTTTTCATTGACACTGATGTGGCAGATTTCTTCTGCGTGGACGCCATTTGGGGCTGCCACATCGTTACCGCAAGGCTGCTACATCAGCAAAAGTATTCTAGATCTGCCACGTAAGCTGCCACTCCGCCTAAAACCACTGTTTTGACCAGTCAAAGGACTAGCCAGTCCGGTTTTGAGATTTCAAAGACCTGACAAGTCCGGTATTGCTGTTCAGGGACCAAACTGGTTCGACGGATATAGTTGAGGAACCAAATCAACACTTTTTCCGCTTACACAATCACACCTCGCATGAATGAAATTCACGATCCCACTTTTAGATTCATGCACCGTTGGCTGGCTATGGTTATTAATTCTAGACATGATATGCACATTGTGCGCCTGGATGAACTGTAATACCTATTTGCTATGGTTAATAAGAAACCTGTAAATCCAACAGCAAATATGGTATTACACTGGCTAGAAATGAGAAACTTGAGAGGTGACATAGACTGCACTTTTCTTATCACCCACATTGCGGAAAGTTTGGGGATTTTAGAAGGTTTGAGGAAAGCGGCCTTCTTAGAAGAGCCATTCCCATTAGTAGGGAAGGACCACTTCATCCAAGGGCACATTATGAGGGTAGATGAGTCTGAAGCCTACTACATGAGATTCCCAGGGACCACGGTTGAGGTCTGTTTGCCAAATCCAAGGTTTGGCCTCTACACCTCTCGGAATCTGACCCTCAACTTTAGTACCTTAGAACCCCCACGTCACAACATTTTTAGACGAATAAATCGTAGCCGCGCATGCCGCCAGCATGAGTTTGAGCAGCCTGCTATGCTACCTGAAGCATTGCCTGCTTTATCCTGCTTTGCCCCGCCTTACCTGTTACCCTGCCTTGCCTTGCCTTACTTGTTACCTTGCCCTGTCGTACCTATTGTCCTACCATAAAAATTGAGTTTGCTTAGTCGCACTTGTCATATGCATGATTAAATAATAATAAAAACTCTAGAAAAATTTGCAAAAAAATAAAAAGACCAAAAACATTTCCCTTCAAATAAAAAGTATAAATGTTGATCTTTACCCAAGGAAATGATGAAAATTGCTCTATCATTGTAAAATAAATGCTGAGCTTACAACTTAGTACTCTCATTTAGGCTTGACAATTATTGAGATAAGTAGTTATTCTGCCTAGTCTTTGCTTAAATGAGTGCTAACATTATTGATCCAATTCTAAGTTGTTGTGAGATATGATATAACTAAGATAAGAGCCTAGTTACTTATGCCCTCATTAAAGCAAAGTTTCAGAAATTTATTTTTAAAAAAATATATTTAGTTCCTCATTCGACCTTTCTTCCCACGAGAGCTAAAAATATCAAAAAGATTTAAACCCACATTTAGCCACTTATGGCTGTGTTGAGTTTTGTCAAAAGTTGAGTCCTTAAGAATTAGTGAACCTTCAAAGCCGGTCATCTCCTTTCGCGTACCCTTTTGTTTGCTAGCCTTTTCATATCTGGTGATGCTAGACTCCAAAATGGAGGAAAGCATCCATTCCGCCAGATATTCCTACATACCAAATAAGCCAAGTTCTTTATCTTGAGTCCACCATATACCTACTTATACAGTCTACCACATAGACTTCAAAGCTATATGGTGAGTCATTCCTCAATTATGATAAAAAAAAAAGGGAGGCTAAAAAAAGAGAAGAAAGAAAGAGAAAAAGAGAACCATTTTCTCCTTTTCCGGTAAAAAAAGAGAAAAAAATTCCCCTTCTAAATTATGGTTTGAGGAATGTACTCAAAATAAAGAAGTCATGTAGACTATCTCTTTAAACACAAGATTTGACGTGGCGGACTCATTAGTACCCCGCATCCATGCACTTGTGTTTCTTCTTTCCGTTGGTGCGAGTCCATTCTCTCCCACATCCCTGGAAATTATTTCTCTAAATGACCGGAATGCGAAGTGGCACGAACTTCTCGAGAACCAATTTTTGACTCAACAAAATAATTATGCAGCCTAAGTAGGCCGTTCTTTCCCTACCTTGAGCTCCACATAAACCTTAGAATTAGGGAGATAGAATGGGCCTAAAGGACTTGGTGAGGATTGAATAAAATACCACTGAGCGATCTGAGAGTAATAATGAGGAACTACAATTTTTGAAAATGAGAAAAAATTCCGAGACCTAGCTTGGACAGGGTTAAAGCTAACAATATTATGTCAAAGTTATTCTGTCTTTCAACCGCCTAAGATAAGGTGATATTTTGAAAGCCTCATAAGTTTGACAAAGGTTGGTTACTCTTGTATGAGTTTTTGTCAACAAAACAAGGTACTACCTTGCGCACTTAGTATTTATTGAATAATGGTATTGACGCAATCCTGATCCATCGCGTTCAACATTGAGCTCTTTGCTAGAGGACGAGCAAAAGTTCAAGTTGGGGGGTGTGTTGGCGTCCACTAAAATACAAAATTGTACACCAACATATGCCTGAACTCCGGTAATTTGGAGGAAATCAATGTTATGCTTTCATTTCATTCAAACTAATAAATTTTCACAAGTTTTGGTGAGTATTTGTACACAGGAATAAAGTGGAGAAAAAACGGAGCTGAATTGGGCTCAGAAGCCGGTCGGCCGCCCTGAACTTTTCGCCCAACCAGCTCCATTTTCTCCCAAGTGGTCAAGAAGCACAAAATGAAGAGATCTACGCCATCCACTCAAGTCGGTTTAATTCAAAGGGGAGCACTTCTTTTACAATTGGATGGCATGGCTCTTAAGAAAGCCCATTGTAACGACCTTAACTGCCAAAACAGACGCGAAGGGAAGATCTACACCGCATAAGAAGCATTCCTGGCGAAGGGGACGGCCGGGATCAACGGAAGCCTTGTCGGCCGACAAGGTTAGGTCAGCTGACCTACTTGGGATCCCCTTTGGATTCTCCTTCGGATGGTGGCTTGCTTACACATGTCCCGTGGTGTGGAGCTCACTCATTGGTTGTGGAAGGCTATAAAAGGACACCCTCACCTTAGTTGAGAACACACCACACCACATCACTCTCATTTGGAGTTACTCTTCACTTGTTAGAGTAGTTAGTTTGGGAGTTAGAGTTAAGTCGAGCTAAAGCTCGGGAGTTTCGAAATCATCTTTGGGAATTCGGATAATAGCTCATGTATCCTTTCCCTTCTGTAAGACTTTGCTTATATAATATAATTGTCTCACATTATTTGTGCTAAGAATATTTACACTAAGTGGGAATTTGAATTATTAGGGCGGATGATTAAGTTCATCTGGTTCCGAGTCTGGGTTCATTCTCATATGCTTAGAATAGCTTAAGTATTGAACTTGGATCGCCTCCGAGGCTCCGGAGAGGAGTGATCGGATTTAATAGCAGACGTGGTGTCTGAAATTATCTCTGATTTGGTTTACACCCAGTCCAACGTACTTTGTGATAGGAGGTAGGTGGTAACAGCACTATCCAGCCGAGATTTATCTCACGCGTAATCCACTGCGTTAGGATTTGGACCAGTAGGGCCCAATTGGGGGTGGCCATAACCATTGGTCTTCTTAACTGATAGCGTGGTACTGAATCGGCCGAGCTCCAACGAAGTTCTTAAAACAAACCTCCAAACTCATATCTGCTAGCTCAACCTGATAATTGATTGCACTATTTAGAAACTTTATACTCTTCTTATTGTCCTCCCAACTATCTGCCTAGCATATCTTTTTATACTCCTTTGTGTATGTATCACCGGTCTTATTATCTTATTATATTATCTTATCCTTACCCCCGTTAACTAGCTGGCTGGTGTATTAAATAATATTGATATTAGAATTATCCTCCCCCCTCGTTCCCTGTGGATTCGATACTCTGGAATACTCCCGAGTGAAAACTACAAGCGATATGCGTCCGCTTGCAGATTATTTCTAATAGCGTAAGAATCTCCAACACTCACCCTCTCTATTTCTGAAATTTTCAGCTCTAAGGGGATGAGGAGGAGGTGCTCCCCTCCCCTTCAAAATATTGCCCAAGGGTGAGATGCCCTCAACTCTAGAGCCCATCTGCACCCTTCATTTGAGGATGAGTGGTGTACAACTCATGCACTAACAACACAATACGGCCCAGTGGAGGCTTCCCACCAACCTGCTGGGCCACAGACCGTCCGGATTCTCCCAGCCCCAACTCAAGCCTTCCAAAGCTCAAGGTCGATCTTAGGAGTCTCGATACTATTGACCTTACGTGTTCTAGTCCTTATCCACAACTGCGCTGCTCGCAGAGGTAACCTCGAGTCAACACAAGTCTCGATTCCTATACACGCAACAGCATAGGCTACTCCGTTGTGTCAAATCGCCCACACCGGCTAGCACTGAAAAGGCGTGGGACCCAGTTGGCGATTCTTATGCCTATTTGAATTAATCCGCAAGAGCACAGATATAGTAGTAGCTTTCACCCCAGAGTATTTGAAAGGTATCAATTTCCCACGAAGAGCGAGAAGAGTCTAGTTTCTAGCCTTGACTTGGCCAGATGGATATGGTGGAATGAGGAAAGTGGGGTAAGATATTTCGGGTCGAGAGGTTCTACTAGAGGTTCACACTAGTCAAAGGTACAAGGATAGTCCACACACAATTTCTACTCTGTATCCACCCGCTATTAGTTAAGAACGCCAAATGGTTATGATCACCCCGATTGGGCTCGACTGCGCTAAGACTAACGAGTGGATTCCACAAACTGCCTCGCGGATAGCATGGCTATCACCACCTACAACCTACCACTCAGCCGTTGAATCAGGTGTCTACCGGGTACTAACTAGTCTAGGCACCACGCATATACCTAGCAGTACTACGTACCAGGACGTCACTTGATATGCACTCCCACTTTACTTGGCACAAATATCTATTGTGTCACCCAAGCACAGAGATTTAGCACTCAAGATCTTGCACGAGCCTAATACCAACAGAGAGATAGAAATAAACTTGCTTTATAATTAAAGGATGGGACTAAGTGTTACTGATAGAAGACGAAGCAGAACTCGTACCTAGGTTCGACTCCGGAGCTCTAGTGGAGGGATGCCGACACGCCGGCTTCTCCTCAGCACTAACTCTCCTCTCTCACCTACTCTACTTGATAAATGGGCAGCGTAACACTGCTTTGTGTTCTTCCCGCACTTCTCCGTGCCTTGCAAATGAGGAGAGGGGCTTCTTTTATAGCCAACCGCAGTGAGTGAGGGTGTGCCATGTGTAGGGACACATGTCTTTTTCTCCCCAGCCGAAGGAGTACCTAAGGGGGGCATCCAAGTCAGTCGCATGGGATCCCTCCTTGACGGTGTGGATCATCCCCTTGAGACAGTTTCGGTAGTTGAGGCCGGTAGAATTGGGTTGCTTGAGAACCAAGTCATCCTTTCCAATGCAATGTCATCCCTAGGATCAAAATGGCTTGATGTGAACGGTTGGGATGGTCTCCGTTTGTGCTTTTAGAAGCCTTGGAGAGAGGGCAACCCCGGCTGGGACCAAGTGCCGGTCGGCCGGCCAAGGTCGGTCGACCAACCGGGTGTTTCCTTTGTTTGGGTCCATTTATGCTTAGTAGGTCCCTGTAGACACAAACTTACCAAAACTTATGGAATTTTGTTAATTTGCACTTTTTTATTCCATGTTCCTTCGTTTGGGAGCTATGTTGATGTTCGGAAGTGTACTAAAAGTTATCGAAATTGACCGTCAACACACCCCCTCCCTTAGGTCTTTGCTCGTCCTCGAGTAAATGTTAGTTTTAAAACTTATAACTCTGCGGAAATTAAATGACAAGAATAAAGGATATTCCAATGTTTCACTTAAATTGTAAGGATTGAAAGTGGCTACTAACCTTATCTTATAAATGTTGGCAAATGGAACAGTAAGAAATGATGACAATGCTATCATAAGATCAGTGTGACCCAGAGTTTTATATTTTTTAAAGAATCCAAGGCTCTTTTTCCTAAGTGAAACTCTCAGATCTCTCAAAGTGTTTTGACCTCACCAATGCTGGTATAGCCTTAATCCTACCATGTGTTTATGTGGAGCTCAGGGCTGGATAGTGAAGTAGTTATGATACAGAAGACTCGAGCTAGATGGCTAGAAGGGGATGAATAGACACCACAAATTTTCGGCGCTACCGTTTTCACCAAAACCTGAATAACTTGACAATTATGTGTACCCATAACATGCATGACTAAGAGTCATGCAATATGTGGGAATTTTTTTCATTCACAATCATGGTTGTCAAGTGTCCAAAAGAAAGAAATCAATTCACAGCTTGCTTTAGAAAAGAAGACCAAGCCAAATGATCAAAGCCACTTTCAGAAAAGCAAAACCAGATTCTTCAGAATTTGTTCTCACTTGGAGCAGAGAGATGGTGGCTTTCTGTTGCTCCAAAAATTGTGGGAATTTGTATCCTTATGAACTCGTGAGTCGTGAAGGATTACACAAAAAATCTACTCAAAACTCCTTGCACAAAAATCAGAAAAATTCAAACACTACAGCCTGCCAGAAATCTTGTCCAGAACATTTGGGGCTCGGTTTTCACCTCACTACACACAAACCAAGAAAATCCATGACTTGAAATTTTTGTGTTGATAGATATGTAAGTCACGGAACATCTCCAAGTGGAATCACTCACAAATGAATTTTCTAGATTTTTCTAAAAATCAAATACTGACTGCTACGTAGATAAAAGTTTCTTGACAGATTTGAAACAAGTCAAGAACTTAATCTCTTGCCTCTCATATGTTTGCAAAGAGTGTGGTAAATCATATTAGCAACCTCAAAGCATCATAGACCATCAAGAACCAGTAAGAAATCACCAAGAATCATCTCTAAATAAGAGCTCCAAAAAGGAAAAACAGAATCAAGAAGAACTTTGAGCAAATCAACACAAGATGTTCATGAAGATGAGAGACTTCATTGCAGAGAAGTCGGGGGATTACAAACCACACTCCATGTGGTCACAAGCACTCTAAATGCATCATATTAGCAACCTCAAGGCATCATAGACCATCATAACCAGCAAGAAATCACCAAGATCATCTCCAAATGAGAGCTCCAAAAAGGAAAAACAAAATCAAGAAGAACTTGGAGCAAATCAACACAAGATGTTCATGAAGATGAGAGATTTCATTGCATAGAAGTTGGGGGATTACAAATCACATGGTCACAAGCACTTTAAGTCCCACCCAAAACACACCCAACTCACACTCTTTATTTTTGAAATTTTTCAGCTCTATGGGGATGAGAAGGAGGTGCTCCCCTCCCCCTCTATTTATAGCCCAAGGGTGAGATGCCCTAAAACCTAGAGCCCATGTTCACCCTTCATTTGAGGATGAGTCGTGTACAAGTCATACACTACAAGACACACCCCCGAGTGGGAATATTCTTCACATATTCCTTTGGAAAATATCTTCGCTACTTTCTCGGTCGCCAGCCCAAGCCTGGCCCACCAGTCAGATCAACTTCGCCACCTGGTTACCAATGCCTTAGCCTGCAGCGGCCTCGGATCCCTTGTCATGGCTAAACTTCTTGAGTACACCACCCCATGTGACCGCTAGGTCATCAAACCCGGTCACCTACACGCCTCCGGACGCACCAGCCTCCAGCTATCCTCGTGAAGCGTCAGCCACGTACCCGCCAATACCTACATCACTGAGGTTAACACACACAAAACCAACACACCTTACCTCACCTGCAAGGTTAGTCCATCACAAAATTACCAACACCATAGTCCATTTGTGACAACACAATTAGCAAGCCCTAACAAATCACTTGTCAGCTTAACAAATTCCACCGGACCACGTCCGATCAAAACTATTACCTTGCCCAAGCTCAGCACAATGGTTCGGTTCCAATTCCACGACAATTTCCACAAATGCACCATTTAAAATTATTCAAAACACTTCAAATTCCATCTTGTCAAGATATATTCATCATCAAACCGGAGTACCCTCCACATGGGTGTCAACACTCCCTTTGATGAATATATTGACAAACCCTCGAAAATTATTTTAAAGTTTTTGTTTTTATCGAACAAGGCATGTTGGAAATGCCGAATCACGCTTGGAACAAAAGATAGGAACACATGTGTTCAAAATATCCAAGTCATGAAAGTCAAAGCTTACTAAGAAATTCTCCCCCTTTTTCAAGAAATGCACGTTGATGTCTTTTTCAATTCTCCCCCTTTTGGCAATATAGACATCAAGAAAGTGAGGGACAAGCACAAGGCATGATGCAAATGCAAGTCCTAGGAAAATTTAAAAATTATCTATTTAAACGTGAAGCACATGGCAAGGATGCTCGAAGCAATACAAATTAGTTTGGTGCTCACTAGTTTAAAAGATGCTAGTAAATCAATTTTTGATATTGGAAGACGTGGCTTAGAAAATCACAATCAAATGTCGCGGCCTAATAAGTCATCAAGGCGGCTTCGATAGAACACCAAATGCAACCTTTTGAAAGCAAAGTAGCTTCAAATCGACAGCTCAACAAACTAGCATTTTTCTATTTTTTGCAAATATTTTGATGCATCCACAGGTTCAAAGAGAGCAATTGCTAGCAAGGCACATCCCAAGTATCACTGGAAATGGCCTCCTAGGTCACTCTCCCTCTATGTGTGTTTTTGCATTTTTGATTGAATTTAGGTGGGAGAGCCTCTAGCCTCATACAACAGACCGACGGTGCCCAGTATTACACTGAAGGAATCACATGTCTTGGCTATGTGATTTTTCTAAGTTCATGCCTCATGTGTGCAACGGCAAGCCATCTCGTGAAGGATAACCGGTGAAAACTCTCAAAAACTTAAAATTGCATATTTTTTATTTTCAATTTATAAGAGCAAGATTTGACCAACAAAAGATTTCACCAAGTTGCAAGGATGACTAAAAGAAGATTGCAAATTTTCATCCCTTTTTCAAAGAAGACAAGGAGGCATATAGAGATCTTTTTCTCTCTCTTTTTTTTATTTGGGAGACTCAGAATGACTTGTCTCTTTTTTTCATGCCTCTGTCAAATTCGGTACTTCTTGAAAAGTTTATGACAAGTGGATCATTTGGAGAACCATCATATAGGTAGGTATGGTGGCACCAGAAAATATGAAGGGCTTAATGTTTAAAGGTGGAATATCAGGCGAAGGTGTACGCACAATTCCGAAGTGGAATTTGGCGTTATCAGATATGAAAAAGCTAGCAATTAAAAAGATACACGAAGGAAAATGATTGGAATAGATAACACTTTCTTAAGAGCATTCAGGTTTTAACCTAACTTAGTTTGCTCAAAACTACACAAGAAGGCTCAAATCTTATGCTAAGCTTTTGGCTGTTGTAGGTAATAAGATCATCTTAAGAAATTTAGAGCCAGGTTTAAAGTTTTTTTCTAAAAACTTCTGGGTAAACTAAAATCTATGATAAGAAGGTCATGTTTCATGCTATGTCACATAAGCCAACAAATTAGATATGGTTAATCCTAATGAAGTGTATCCCACAATTATAAAGTTATAACCAAGGAATAAAATTTATGTATGTCAATATAATACAAAACATGGTTATAGTTTAAAACATTTTCAACTTGCTTTTGTCATTTTAGTGTTGTTTACTCATATTCGGTATGAAATTGAGCAAGTGACACAGAAAATTGAAATGAGTGAGCCGTAAGTGTACCAGAATTTTGCGGTGACCAACCGGTGCAGAAGGGGGGTCGGCCAGCCAGAGTTGGCTCAATTGGCCAGCCTGACTTTTGCTCTATCAAGTCCAATTTTTGTGCACCCGTTAGCAAATAAGGCAGACCAGTGCAGGAAGTTGCACCAGTCGAGGCAACAACACTTTATTCAATTCATTCCAAAGCAAAGTTACAGGCGCATACAATGAAAGCAAAATCTTGAAAACAAAAATACGCCTCATCCTTTATTCCTCTCTAGCCTACCCCCTAAAGATCGGTCGGAGGGTCATAGAGTTTCAGTGAACCCATCGCCTTAGCGTAGCGCTTGAGCTTAGTTGTGGTGGACTTACAAAGGACAGAGAAATTGTCCTCATAATCCATCATGTTAGTTTGGACTTCGGCCATTTGCTCCTCTAGATCGTTCTGCCTTTGCTGCAAGGCAGTCACTAGGTTGCGTAGCTAGGGCTCCTCCCCATCAGTGATCTCCATCTCACCACATCGTCCATGCATCGGGGGTGGTGTATGAGCACGCCTCACCCTTCTCCTCAAGGAAGTGGAGTCAGTCGACTCGGTCGCAAGAGGCCTCACCCTCACCAAAGGTGGTGAGAGTACCATCCCATAACCCGTAGAGGTCCTTTGCCCGCGCACAATAAAACGTGGCGGGGAGTCAGGAGGTGTCTCCATGGAGTACTCCAGCGACTTGGGCTCAAGCTGCTCATACTTCATGAGCGCCTTGCCCTTCCCCATGTGCAGCGCGGCCCTATGAGTGACCTCAGGGCAGCCGCGCGGCGGGCAGAGAATAAGCTTCTTGGCCATGACCGTCTTGAGGCTAAGTTGCCCCGTGGTTGGTCTCGATGGTGAAGGGGCACGTGACGCCTTCCCCTTCTCGATGACACAGAGAGGAGAGAGTGGGCGTGCTGCACTTCGTGCGCAATCACTGCGCAGAGGGGAGGCCGACCGACCAGGTGGGATCGGCCGACCGGCTTCCGGTCGCCAGGCCTGTGGCCTAGCTTTCGATGATGCCTCCGGCGAGAATGCAAGCTTTCCCGACCGCACTGGTGAGAGGTTGATATTCCTTGCGACACATGACCTTTCGAAGTTGCTTTTCGATGGCTTGGGCATCGGTGGGTCGGACGAGACTATGTCATATATGCTAGGAATGGATTTTGGGGTCATATCGGCCATGGCTAAGGGTGGATCCCGAGTTGGCTCAAGGTGGTGGAAAGTGGCTAAGTAGGAGGAAGAAGAAGAAGAAAGAATTGAATGAACAGCCATCTCCCGTCGGTTTTCAAACGAGTGAAAATGTTCAGGAGCTACAAAATCGGATCCCTTCAAAATATTTCAAAAATGGGCGAAAATGGGGGTCGGCCGACCGGGAGTGGGTCGGGCGATCTGGCTGGTTCGGCCGAATTGGCCTCATTTGGCCGACCGGCTTTCGGACAGGCTTGGGTGCAGTTCTTTTAGGGAAGTTGGTATACTTAGCCCATAGATTATATGTCAAAAAAAAATTTATTCAAGCGTTCATTTATTTATCAGTCGGAGCTAGACTACACGTAGGCAATCAGTCATCAAAGAATTTGAGGACATCAACGCCCTCAAAAAGGCATTTCAGGTTCTAGAAAGATTTTCAAGCGTTGCCCATTAACTTTTAAAACATTGCCATCATCATCTTGGAGGGTGACGGCACCAAAATCAGAAGCATTAATTACCGTGAAAGGTCCTTCCCACTTACTACGAAGTTTGCCATGCCCAAACAACTTCACACGAGAATTAAAAAGAAGCACCTTATCCCCGGTTTTAAACCATTTCACCGTTATTCGCTTATCGTGCCATCTTTTAGTTCTACCCTTGTAAAGTTTTCAGCTATGCTAGGCCTTTTCCCTCCATTCTTCTAATTTAGCCAATTGCATTTTTTTTAAATTCTGGCTGAATGAAGATCCATGTTCCAACATTTTATTGCCCAATGGGCCTTATGTTCTAACTCTACGGGTAGATGACATGTCTTCCCGTAAACGAGCTGGTAAGGGGTCATACCGATTGGAGTTTTATAAGCAGTGCGGTATGCCCAAAGTGCATCACTTAGTTTATGCAACCAAGCCTTCCCCATGGCATCTATGGTCTTTCACAAAATGTTTTTGATTTTTCTTATTTGACGTTTTAGCCTGACCACTAGTCTAAGGATGGTAAGGTGTGGCTACCCTATGGTCAATCCCTAAGCTTTTCAGTGCATACCTAAAGCTTCGGTGGATAAAATGTGAACCGCCATCGCTAATCACAATCCTAGGGACGCCAAACCTAGGGAAAATAATCTCTTGAAACATTTTCTTAACATGAGTTGAGTCAGCCGCACGACAACGGAGTGCTTCGACCCATTTGGAGACGTAATTGACCACTACTAGGATGTACTCATAAGAGTCTGATTTAGGGAATGACCCATAAAATCTACCCCCAAGCATCAAAAAGATCGATTTGTAGTTTGCTTCTTAATGGCATAGCATCTTGAGAATTAATGTTCCCAACTCTTTGACATCTAGCACAGCGTCTAATGAACTCCTTGGTGTCACCATACATGGAGGGCCAAAAAAAACCACTTTGCCAAACTTTGCCATGGGTTCTAAAAGCGCCATAATGGCCCCCGCATGGTGACGAATGGCATTTTTCGAGGATCTTGTGCGTCCCACCTGTGGGTATGCATCTACGAAGAAACCCGTCAGCATAGACTCGATACAGATAGGACTAATCCCATAGATGAGTCCTACTGTCACATATCAGCATATTTTTATCCTCCCCTAGTGGTATATACCCTGCTACCAAATAGTTTACTATGTTAGCGTACCAAGGGTCGGCCGTTGAAACTGCAAGCAGGGTGTCATCCCGTAGGTAGTCATCTATAGGCAGGTTTGTGGTTTCCTTGACTTGCATTCGGGAAAGGTGGTCAGCCCCAGAGTTTTCTACTCCTTTCTTGTCCTTAATCTCTAGGTCAAATTCTTGGAGCAGAAGGATCCAACGGATGAGTTGGGGTTTTGCGTCTTTCTTGGTAAGAAGGTATTTTAGCGCCGCATGGTCCATATAAACTATCACCTTCGTTCCTACCAAGTAAGATCGGAACATCTCTATCGCAAAGACTACGGCTATAAGTTCCTTCTCAGTGGTGCCATAATTGAGTTGCGGGCAGGTTAAGATTTTACTAGCATATGCAATGGCATAATGCTTTCTATCCTTACACTGGCCTAAGACTGCTCCTACGGCAAAGTCGCTCACACCACACATGATCTCAAAGGGCAGCTTCCAATCAGGTGGCTGAATTACAGGCGCAAAGACTAGAGCTTGCTTCAAAGTTTTGAAAGCGACGAGGCAATCTTCAACAAAGATGAAAGGAGCTTCTTTCACCAGCACGTTAATTAAGGGACGAGCGACTTGGGAAAAGTCTTTTATAAATCTTTTATAAAAACTAGCATGACCCAAGAAACTACGAATTCCCTTAACGTTTATTGGTGCCGGTAACCTCTCTTAGTCCACTTCTCGGCATCTTTTTAGGACCCTCTCTAAGTTTTTCAAACAGTCATCAAACGAGGTCCCATAGACAGAGAAGTCGTCCATGAAAACTTCCATGATCTTTTCTATCATGTCAGAAAAGATGGCCATCATGCACCTTTGGAAGGATGCAGGGCATTGCAAAACCCAAACGATACGCGTCGATAGGCGAAGGTGCCATAAGGGCATGTGAAGGTGGTCTTACTCTGGTCATCCGGATGGATGGGAATTTGATTATAACCAGAGTAGCCATCCAGATAGCAAAAGAATGAGTGGTTGGCCAAACTTTCTATCATCTCGTCTATGAACGGCAGAGGGAAATGATCTTTCCTGGTGGATTTGTTAAGCTTACGATAGTCTCCACACATTCGCCATCCAGTGACAGTGCGTTGCGGGATGAGTTCGTCTTTCTCATTTTGCACTACCATCATGCGTCCTTTATTCGGAACTACTTGAATAGGGCTAACCCACTCGCTATCGAATACTGGGTAAATTATCCCGGCGTGATGGAGTTTCAAAACTCCCTTTTTAACCACTTCTCTCATCGCATTATTGAGCCTATGCTAGTTCCCCCGCGTGGGTTTATGGTCCATTTCCAATGGGATGCGATGAGTGCATAAACTCTGGCTTATCCCCTTGAGGTCCTTAAGTGAATAACCCAAGACCGTGCTGTACTTCTCTAAAGTGGCGACATGCCAGCGGCATTCATCCTCAGTCAGCAAATCGCTGATGAAAGCCGGCTTGTTTCGGTTGTTGTTTAAGAAGACATGTTTAAGTATAGGAGGGAGAGGTTTTAGCTCGATAGGCGAGGAAGGCGGTTCCTTTGTCCTATTTAGCTGGATATATTCATTTGAATCTTGCTCTTGAAGAAAATCCTGAACGTCTTCCTCTAGACCCTGAGGGTAGACTATGTCGAAGAGAGCAGCAGTCATAGCTTCTTCTAACGGATCCGACAGTTGCCGACTGTCGAGCCGACAGATTTCCCCTTTCCATGTTTTAGACTAACTCCCTTACGGGCTGCTCGATCAGGATGCGAGAGTGATACGGGTCGGAGACATCGAAGACATGGAAATCTAGCATGATGCTATGGTCATCTAAGGTCACCTCGACACCTCTGAGGATTCCCTCAACTGTGTAATGTTGCTAGGCAACCATCTAACTTGCTTTTGAGAAGGAGAAGGGGCATAATCCAAAGGGATCCTTGACGCCACCAATTTTGACATGCAGTTAATACCTAGGCTAGGATCATAGGGAACACTTCTAAAATCCAAGCCATGGGCTTTCACCGAGCAAAACTTTTTGAAAGGAAACAGCGTAGCTATCTCCCCTGAGTCCTCTATTTAATCGGTTATCTCTCTACTCGGAATGGCATAAGAGTCAGAAGGTTTTCCTGTTGTGCCAGGATCTCCTCATGAATCGGGACATTTGGCTTAGGCCTTCGTAATTGCTGACTTTCTATTAGCAGCATAGAAGCATTACCAAAGTCGTCGAGAATTTCCTCTTCGAACGCGTAAGCTGTCAAGAATGGGACAATTTCGTTCACTGGTTCAGGGTCTTGGACATAGGGAAATGTGGCTTCGGGAGTTTCTTTGATTCTCGAGGAATCAGATTGGGTAGGAAGGTTTGACTCGGTAGGGTTGTCTAAAGTTTGGGGATTACCCAAAGGTTCAAACTCTAGGTCCAAAAGTTCGTCAAAGGCATCAATGAAAGGAGTATTACTTTGCAATTCACACATGATTTCTTTCCCTTCATTAACGGTCTTGTAAACAAAGGATCCTCCGGAAACTATGTTTAAGAACATGACACTCATCGGGTTCAATCCCTCAACAAAGTGTTGCATGAGCATGGACTCAGGAATACAATGGTCGGGTCCTGAACTAGCCAACTAGGTAAATCGCACCCAGGCTGCACCCACGGTTTCACTCTTAGACTGACGGAAGTTCAAAACTTCCTTTTTCAATTCTACGATTTTTGGGAGAGGAAATAACGCGAAGCAGAATTTCTCCTGGAGAGGTTCCCAACTACCGCTAAGGTTTCCTATGGTCAATTTGAACCACGATTTCGTTGATCCCGTGAGGGAAAATGGAAACAATTTCCATTTCAGCGTTTGTCGAGCCATTCCTTGAACAAAGTTGCTCAAATTCGCGGAGATGGCTATAAGGGTTCTCGCCTTCTGATCAGGAAAAGGATTTCTCCCGGACCATAGCTACGAGGCCTGGAAAGAACTCAACGCTAAGTGTATGGATAGGATGGGATGATGATAGAGGCTCTAAGTACGTTGCCTTAATAGTCGAAAACTGATAGATAGATGTGTTGTCCATATGGACGTACACGGACAAGCAAGGTTCAAAACTAGAACAGCTACCGTTCCCCGGCAACGGCGCCAAAAAGCTTGTTGGATATTCTTATGCCTACTAGAATTAATTTGCAAGCGCATAGATATCGCAGTAGCTTTCACCCCGAAGTATTCTAAAGGTATCGATTTCCCACGAAGAATGAGAAGGTCTAGTTTCTAGTCTTGACTTGACTGGATGGATATAGTGGAATAACAAAAGTGGGGTAAAATATTTCAGGTCGAGAGGTTCTACTAATAGTTCACACTAGTCAAAGGTACAAGGATAGTCCACACACAATTTCTACTCTGTATCGGAGCTCGACCGATTCACTACCACCCGCTATCAATTAAGAAAACCAAATGATTATGATCACCCTCGATGGGGCTCGACTAGGCTGAGACTAAAGGGGCGGATTCCACAAACTGCCGCGCGGATAGCAGAGCTGGCACCACCTACTACCTACCGCTCAGCCGTTGAATCAGGTGTCTGCCTGGTACTAACTAGTCTAGGCACCACGCCTATACCTACAAGTACTACATAACAAAACGTCACTTGATACGCACTCCCACAAAACTTGGCACTAATATCTATTGTGTCACCCAAGTACAGAGATTTAACACTCAAGATCTAGCACGAACCTATAATACTAACAGACAGATAATGTATACGAAATAAACTTGCTTTATAATTAAAGGATGGGACTAAGTATTACCGATAGAGAACGAAGCAGAACTCGCACCCGAGTTCGATTCCGGAGCTCTAGTGGAGGGATGCCGACACGCCGGCTTCTCCTTAGCACTAACTCTCCTCTCTCACCTACTCTACTTGATAAATGGGCAGCGTAACACTGCTTTGTGTTCTTCCCGCACTTTTCCGTGCCTTGCAAATGAGGAGAGGGGCTCCTTTCATAGCCAATCGCAGCGATTGAGGGTGTGCCACATGTAGGGACACGTGTCTTCTTCTCCCCAGCCGAAGGAGTACCCGAGGGTGCACCCAAATCGATCAGGCCGACCGGGCTTCGGTTGATCCCGGCCCTTGGCTTCGCATGGGATCCCTCATTGACGGTGTAATTCATCCCCTTGAGGCAGTTTTGGCAGTTGAGGCCAGTAGAATTGGGTTGCTTGAGAACCAAGTGATACACTCCAATGCAATGTCGTCCATAGGATCAAAATGGCTTGATGTGAACGGTTGGGTTGGTCTCCTTTTGTGCTTTTAGAAGGCTTGGAGAGAGGGCAACCCTGGATGGGACCAAGTGCCGGTCGGCCGACCGGGGCCGACCGGGTGTTTTCCGTGTAGACACCAAGTTACCAAAACTTGTGAAACTTTGTTAATTTGCACATTTTTATTCCATGTTCCTTCATTTCGGAGCTATGTTTACGGTCAGAAGTGTACTACAAATTATTGAAATTGACCGTCAACAGACCCATCATCATAAGCCCAAGTGCCGGTCGGCCGACTGGGGTTGGTTGGCCGACCGGGTGTTTTCCCCGGTTTGGGTCCATTTCTGCTCAGTAGGTCCCTGAAGACACAAAGTTACCAAAACCTGTGAAACTTTGTGTAAGGATCCTAGGCCGAGAGGGGGGGTGAATCGGCTCTTTTCAAGTTTTACTTCTCTCGATTCGCTTATTTACTTAGTCAAATTAAGAACCCAAGCTATCGATTGACCTAGAGTCTAGTTGCGGAAGTGATCACAATAATGCACAAGCGACTACTAGGAGGCTCGATGGCACTCACACGCAAGCGATTAATTCAAAGTGCGGAAGTAAATTGGTGAGACGGGGAGACGCAAACCGAGTTGTTTACCGAAGTTCGGTGCTCAACACATGAGCACCTACGTCTCCGTTGAGGAAACTTCTCACACAGAGAAGTCGGGACTCTTTCGTCCCTAGCCCTCAATCCACTCGTGGTAGCTCTTCACCAACACATGGTAGGCGAGCTCCAAACCTTCACACGGAGGCGAGTTCCCTCACAAGCGAGAGTTCTCACACCCACGGCGCCGACACACGGCACCGACCACCGACACACGGTGGGTTTCACCTCAACACATGAGGTACCCCCAACACATGGAGGATTTGGATCCGACACACGGACACGTTGGCACCTCCGACACACGGAGATGGCCGCCGACACACGGCGGACTTTACACGCACTCCCGCAAAGAGAAGAAGCAGTGGAGGAAGCGGAGGGAACAACGCACCAAGACTGCGCCGAGCATCCCGCCTTCGCAACCCGCGGACTTGGGAGGCGCCTACGCCTGAAATTGAAGCAAAGGCTTCGAGAGGTAAGAGTCAAGCCGAAACCTGTTCGCTTAAGTTACTAGCAGTCCAAAAATAACAGACTTGCTCTTCTCTCACCTAGGTCCTGGGAGGCACCATGGATGATCTCCAAGAAGGTGTCGCCATCGAGCGCAATGCTATCGCTGAGACCTTCCGGAGTCAGCGCCACACGAGGCAGCTCGAGAAGGAGCTCGTGCTGGCGGCCGAAAGCCGGAACCAATTCGCGGCGAAGGTGAAGGAGCTCAAGGTGAAGCTGGCCAGGGAGAGGAATACATCCCCTCGGCTCTATCCGAGAGAAGCCGAGGAGCTTCACGAGCTGGCCTCGAGGGCGCTAGCCGCGGAAAGACGGGTTGAAGAGCTGTCCAAACAGCTCGAAGCCGCTGAGCAGCGCCTTAGTCAGAGAGAGCTTGTCTGAGGAGCTGCGGGCCAAGACCAAAGAGGTCGAAGCCCTTCGCTCAGAGGTCCAGGAGCAGGCCAAGCGCAGCAAGGAGAAAGCCGATCGTCTCCGAGCTGAGGCCAGAGAAGGGATCAAAGCCCAAGGGGCAGTCCTGCGCCTCAAGTTAGTGATTGAGGACCTGAAGGAGTAACTTGCTTCTAACTAGCAGTAGGGCTATAACCCGAAAGGGCCTTGTACTTGTAAAACTTTTGGTTATGTAAATAAAGGCTTATCTTTTCCCTGCAAAAAAGAGCAGCAAAAAGACAAGAACGAACAGGAAACTAAGAGCAAGACGAAATAGCGCAAGAAAGTTTAAGAACACCGGTAGAACGCCAGCCTAACTCCCAGCCCCCGTTGTACAGCTGTTCGAAAACCTGAGCTTGCGAACTCGAACAGGTGTACAAGCAAAAGAGCGACACCCTAGCCCTCTGTACGGACGATGCTTGAAGACCTAAATTTGTGAATTCAAGTACGTGCGTAGAGAGACATAGCAACACCCGCATCCTGCTCGACTTGTTCCATAAACTGCTCGTTAACGTAAGGTTGGCGATTCCGAGGGTAACCGAACATGAAAAGTGCCTCTGCCGCGGGGGGCTTACGAGAGCAGGCTTTACCAAGTGGTTGTGCCGTGAGCAGTAAGTGCCTCTGCCGTGGAGGGCTTACGAGGGCAGACTTAGCCACAAGGCTGGAAGCCGTGTTACGCATCTCTGAGTTTAGGAATTCGTTGAAACTAGATACGGGCATGGAAAACCATAAAGATCGTAGAGTCAAGAGTTCGCAAGACCGGGCAGCCATCAAGTGTTACCAGAGAGAGTAGTCTGAGAAGACAAGAAGTGAAAGGGGCCATAGGGGGCCGCGAAAATTCACTGTTTATTGGATTGAACTTTACATGGCAGCCCGAGAGACTTGGACGAACTAAGGCGCGAAGTTTTACAAGAGCACAGAGCTAAGAAAACAAAGGAAATACCTACACAAAGAACTTACGAAGCTGGTCGATGTTCGAAGTGCTGGTCAGCTCTCTCCCGTCCTCCATAGCCAGGCGAACAGCCCCCGGACAAGCAGTAGAAACGACCGTGAACGGGCCCTCCCAACGGGGAGTTAACTTGTTGGCATTGGACAGGTTCTGGACGCGGCGTAGAACGAGGTCGCCCGCCTTCAAGACCCTTGGTCGAACGGATTTGGCAGCGTGCCGGCGAAGATCCTACTGGTAGCGCGTCATTCTGACTTGTGCCCGGTCGCGTGTACCTTCGAGAAGATCGAGTTCGAGGAAGCGCTCTTGCTCTGAGTCAACCAAGTTGACCGAGCTCGTGCGAGGCGAGCCGAGTACTACTTCGGCGGGCAAGATGGCTTCTGCACCATAGACCAATTGGAAAGGAGTTTTCCCGGTTGCCCGGCTGGCCGTGGTACGAGCTGCCCAGAGGACGGAAGGGACTTCGTCAACCCAGGCTTTGTTGTGCTCGCTGAGAGCAGCAAACACCCGCCGTTTGATACCCTGGACTATCTGTCCGTTAGCTCGCTCGACTGCTCCATTTCTCTGTGGATGTGCCACAGAGGCGAAGCAGACCTTGGTGCCAGCTGTTCGCAGTATTCTTGGAATAACTCGCTTCCGAACTGGGGACCGTTGTCAGTGATCAGCTTATGGGGAATCCCGAAGCGCGTGATCACGTTGCTCTTAAAGAAGCACACTGCCGTTTTGGCCTGAAGAGACGACACAAGCTCTGCTTCAATCCACTTAGTAAAAGTATCAATGGCGACGAGCAAGTGTGTGCGGCCCTTGTACCCCTTGGGGAATGGGGCGAGCAAATCCAGACCCCATGTGGAGAAAGGCCAAGATGGGGGGATCGTTTGGAGTGGGAGCCGCTGAGGCTTGGTCATCCCAGTAGGGCAATCCTCCTTAGAGAAGAAGATAGAAACCTCGGTCCACTTCATCGATTCAGGCTGTGGTTTACCCTTCTCAACGTTGTGAACCTCCCGAGCAGCTTCCTTGAGGCTGCGTCGAGAGGGATAAGCCGAGGAACCGCCGAAGATAACGGCGATGTGGTTCACGGGCACCTGATATTCATCATCATCATCCCAATCACCACCATCGGCTCGACCCTTGTCCTTGCCGGCATCACCTTTTTCGGGCAGGGTGGGCATGGGACCTTTGCCGTTGTAGAATTCCTCGAGCTTTGCAGCCCAGGTCCTGCAATGGCGGATGTCATGTCCATAGTGCTGGTGGAACTGGCAGAATCGGTCACTTGGACCTTTCTTGCCTTAATTGCCTCCCTGGGCGGGCTTCTTGCCCTTGTAGTTATTGTTGGGCTTCTTCTTCCCGTCCTTGGAAGGAGGTGCGCGATCTATACCTGTGACGATATTGTTCGCATCCCTTTATTCTTCTTCTTCTGGGACTTCTTGTCACCAGGATTGTTACTGCTCTTCTTCTTTTCATCCACACCAGGCTGGGCGGGCAGCTCGCCCTTGTCGAACGCCTTCTTATACTGAACACGCTCTGCCGCATTGGCGTAACGATCAGCCGCCTTGAACAAGTCGTTGGCGGTCCAGGTCTCATTGATCTCGAGATCCTGGGTGAACCGCTCGTCGCGGACTCCGTTTTTGAAAGCGCAGACAACAGATCCGTCCGAGATGTTCAGGATCGTGTTGCGGACCTTGATCAAACGCTTCACGAAGTTACGGAGGGTCTCCCCGTTCATCTGGATCATCTGGTGCAGATCATCCTTCTTGTCCAGACGTACGTAACAGCTCTGGAAATTGGCAATCAGAGCGTCACAAAGTTGGTCCCACGAGCAGATGGAACCTTCCTGCTGATTGAACAGCCATGTCCGAGCAGCACCCCCAAGAACAGTTAGGAGGTAATTAGCCATAACTAGCTCATCACCCCCGGCTGCCATGATGGCGGTTGCATAGATGGAAAGGAACTCCTCTGGCTTTTGGGTCCCATTGTACCTCTCCACGTGACCAGGTTTGAACTTGGAAGGCCATCTGACAGCGCGTAGCTCTTCAAAGAAAACCTTGCAGCCCAAGGCATACGACCGGTCACCTTCTCCTGCAGAACCTAATCTTGAAAAGACGTTGGCCCTGTTGCCCGGAGGAACTCTGGCTGAACGGGAAGACTCTGCCTAGAGGAACTCTCTCCTAGACAATCCTCCACGCTCCTTCCTCGTGGTTGCAACGATGCGCTCTTCGCGAGGGGATCATCCGCGATCGACACGCGCACGCTTGCCCCTGTGGTCGCGGTGACCACGGGGACTCGGCGAGCGTCGGCGACCACGGGCATTTGGCTCGTTGTGAGTCGTCCTTCGCCAGTGACGAGGGTCAAGCGATCGATCGGAACGCTCGCTATCCAAATCCACCCGGACAGGCTGACTGCGCTGCCCGGAGGAGGTGTTGACCTCACCTATGGACTTAAGGCCTTCGGCCAATCGCTCAAGGTGGGAGGCAACAGCGTCGCCCATGAGGTCGAGGTTGTCCTGGTTAGCGAATCAGATCACCGTCGCCAGGGCTTGAAGTCGTTCCCGACTCTGCTCAAGGGGTCCTGGGATCCTCGAGGCGTCCGCGTTTTGCTCCACTCTTGTTACGCGGGGATTCAACCCGAGCAGGCGGATCTTCTGCCCGGGGACTTGGCGTACGTGCGCGAGGCGGGTCGCGTCGCTGACGCTTGCGCTGGTCGCGAATCTGCGCCAAGGTTTGGTTGATAGAAGCATCCAGACTACAGCGAACAACATCTTGCTCGCGAGCAGTGGGTGCGGATCCATCTTGGAGCCGAGCAGGGTTGACCCGCTTGACCTCTTCGGCCGCCGCGACCCATGCGGGATCCTCTGAGGTTCCTGCGCCGGCCATGTCGACACTGCGGTGGCCGTGCGTTGGTGCGCTAGACGGTGTCATCACTGTGTCGCCACAGGAGGAATCGACCGACATAGCCTTGGAATCCGAGAGCACTAAACCATCGTAGAGATCGTCGGTTCCGTATTCATCGTCAATGACGGGAACTTGATCTAAGACCATCTCCGGAATGTATCCAGAGATTTCTGTCCCGGATCTGGAAGCCGATCAAAATCGAACAGATCAATCCGATCTGACAGGGGATGAGACATCCTGCTCTTCTGAGTCACACCCTTCAAGAAGAATTTCCTGGTCGCTGAGCGAGTTCGACATGCTTGAACGGACTTGATCTACAGATCTCTACGGTCGGCGCCAACTGTCGACGGTTGAGATATCGATCTCAAGTCAATTAAGGTTCTTGAAAAAAGGGAGATAGAAGACCTGCCAAGCAGTACGAACAACGATCAACGAGCAACAGGGAGACACGAGGTTTTTACCCTGGTTCAGGCCTCTCGGGAAGAGATAATAGCCCTACGTCCAGCCTTTCTTATATATCAAAGAGGATTACAAAAGGAAGCTCAACGAGACGAACAGGTCTCAGCAAAATTATGTGTGTACACGAAGCAATGTACGACAATGCGAAATCTCTTGGCCCCTCTACACGCCGTAGGGGCCCTGTTTATATAGTGTAGATGAACCGACCTACCGAAGGATAATTGGGCCGGGCTAACTACGAGACCGTAACGAACTCGTACCATGCCAGATACGTCCCACAGCAGATAAGGTAAACTCCAATTCTTGGGGACCACGGCTCCTATTCCAATCCGGGAAACCAACGTCCGGGTCTTCACGTAGCCGTGCAGAACTCTTATTCGAGACGGACTCAAACACAAATCCTAGGCCAATACACACCGTGCCAGCCAAGAAACTGTTCGGCAGGATGCACATGGGCCTGATAGAGCCCTCTAGGGAACAAGGCCCTAGGAGGCTGTTCGATCAGGCCATCAGGGAGTGGGCCATGGCAATGGGCCGTGATTTTATCCCCGACAATCATCGTCTTCGAGGGTGACGACACTAAAATCAGAAGCATTAATTACCGTGAAAGGCCCTTCCCACTTACTAAGAAGTTTGCCATGCCCAAACAACTTCACACGAGAATTAAAAAGAAGCACCTTATCCCCGGTTTTAAACCGTTACACCGTTATTCGCTTATCGTGCCATCTTTTAGTTCTATCCTTTTAAAGTTTTGAGCTATGGTAGGCCTTTTCCCTCCATTCTTCTAATTCAGCCAATTGCATTTGTTTTTTAATTCCGGCTGAATAAAGATCCATGTTCCAACGTTTTGTTGCCCAATGAGCCATATGTTATAACTGTACGGGTAGATGACATGTCTTCCCGTAAACGAGCTGGTAAGGGGTCATACCGATTGGAGTTTTAAAAGCAGTGCTGTATGCCCAAAGCGCATCACCCAGCTTATGCTTCCATGCCTTCCCCATGGCATCTACGGTCTTTCGCAAAATGTTTTTGATTTGCTTATTTGACGTTTTAGCCTGACCGCTAGTCTGGGGATGTTAAGGTGTGGCTACCCTATGGTCAATCCCTAATCTTTTCAGTGCAGACCTAAAGCTTCGGTGGATAAAATGTGAACCGCCATCGCTAATCACAATCCTAGGGACACCAAACCTAGGGAAAATAATCTCTTGAAACATTTTCTTAGCGTGAGTTGAGTCAGCCGCACGACAAGGGAGTGCCTCGGCCCATTTGGAGATGTAAGTGACCGCTGCTAGGATGTACTCATAAGAGTCTGATTTAGGGAATGGGCCCATAAAATCTACCCCCAAGCATCAAAAAGATCGATTTGTAGATTGCTTCTTAATGGCATAGCATCTTGAAAATTGATGTTCCCAACTCTTTGACATCTAGCACAGCGTCTAACGAACTCCTGGGTGTCACTATACATGGAGGGCCAAAAGAAACCAATTTGCCAAACTTTTCCATGGGTTCTAAAAGAGACATAATGGCCCCCGTATGGTGATGAATGGCATTTTTCAAGGATCTTGTGTGTCTCACCTATGGGTATGAATCTACGAAGAAACCCGTCGGCACAGACTCAATACAGATAGGATTCATCCCACAGATGAGTCCTACTTTTGCGAATCAGCATATTTTTATCCTTCCCTAGTGGTATATACCCCGCTACCAAATTGTTTACTATGTTAGCATACCAAAGGTCAGCAGTCAAAACTGCAAGCAGGTATGTTAGCATACCAAGGGTCAGCAGTCGAAACTGCAAGTAGGGTCATCCCGTAGGTAGTCATCTATAGGTAGGTTTGTGGTTTCCTTGACTTGCATTCGGGAAAGGTGGTCAGCCACAGAGTTTTCTACTCCTTTCTTGTCCTTAATCTCTAGGTCAAATTCTTGGAGCAGAAGGATCCAACGGATGAGTCGGGGTTTTGCGTCTTTCTTGGTAAGAAGGTATTTTAGCAAGTAAGATTGGAACTTCTCTATCGCAAAGACTATAGCTATAAGTTCCTTCTTTGTGGTGGCATAATTGAGCTGCGGGCCGATTAAGATTTTACTAGCATATGCAATGGCATAATGCTTTCTATCCTTCCACTAGACTAAGACTGCTTCTACGGCAAAGTCGCTAGCATCACACATGATCTCAAAGGGCAGCTTCCAATCAGGTGGCTGAATTACGAGCACGGAGACTAGAGCTTACTTCAAAGTTGTCAAAGCGACGAGGCAATCTTCGTCAAAGATGAAAGGAGCTTCTTTCACCAGCAAGTTAGTTAAGGGACGAGTGACTTGGGAAAGCCTTTTATAAATCTTTTATAGAAACCTGCAAGACCCAAGAAACTACGAATTCGCTTAACGTTTATTGGTGCCGGTAACCTCTCGATTATCTCGATCTTGGCTCTATCAACCTTGATCCCTCGTTCAGAAACGAGATGGCCGAGGATAATTCCTTCTCTCACCATGGAGTGGCATTTTTACCAGTTTAAAACTAAGTCCACTTCTCGGCATCTTTTTAGGACCCTCCCTAAGTTTTTCAAACAGTCATCAAACGAGGTCTCATAGATAGAGAAGTCATCCATGAAAACTTCCATGATCTTTTCGATCATGTTAGAAAAGATGGCCATCATGCACCTTTGGAAGGATGCAGGGGCATTGCAAAACCGGAATGACATGCGTCGATAGGCGAAGGTGCCATAAGGGCATGTGAAGGTGGTCTTACTCTGGTCATCCGGATGGATGGGAATTTGATGATAACCAGAGTAGCCATCTAGATAGCAATAGAATGAGTGGTTGGCCAAACTTTCTAGCATCTCGTCTATGAACGGCAGAGGGAAATGATCTTTCCTGGTGGATTTGTTAAGCTTACGATAGTCTACACACATTCGCCATCTAGTGATAGTGCGTTGCGGGATGAGTTCGTCTTTCTCATTTTGCACTACTTGAACAGGGCTAACCCACTCGCTATCGAATACCGGGTAAATTATTCCAACGTGAAGGAGTTTCAAAACTTCCTTCTTAACCACTTCTCTCATCGCATTATTGAGCCTACGCTGGTGCTCCCGCGTGGGTTTATGGTCCATTTCCATTGGGATGCGATGAGTGCATAAACTTGGGCTTATCCCCTTGAGGTTCTTAAGTGAATAACCCAAGACCGAGCTATACTTCTCTAAAGTGGCAACAAGCCGGCGGCATTCGTCCTCAGTCAGCAAATCGCTGGTGAAATCTGGCTTGTTTCGGTTGTTGTTTAGGAAGACGTGTTTAAGTCCAGGAGGGAGAGGTTTTAGCTCGATAGGCGAGAAAGGCGGTTCCTCAGTCCTATTTAGCTGGATATATTCATTTGAATCTTCCTCTTGAACAAAATCATGAACGTCTTCCTCCAAACCCTAAGGGTAGACTGTGTCGAAGAGAGCAGCAGTCATGGCTTCTTCTAACGGATCCGGCAGTGGCTCGGCTTCTATAGGATGATTGATGGATCGCGCGAAGCTCACTGAGAGGTATTTGTTGCCGACTGTCAAGCCGACAGATTTTCCCCTTTCCATGTTTTGGACTAACTCCCTTACAGGCTTCCCGGTCAGGATGCGAGAGTGATATGAGTCGGGGACATCGAATACATGGAAATCTAGCGTGATGCTATGGTCATCTAAGGTCACCTCGACACCTCTGAGGATTCCCTCAACTTGTGTAATGTGTCTAGGCAGCCATCTGACTTGCTTTTGAGAAGGAGAAGGGGCATCCGAAGGGATCCTTGACGCCACCGATTTTGACATGCAGTTAATACGCAGGCTAGGATCATAGGGAACACATCTAAAATCCAAGCCATGGGCTTTCACCAAGCAAAACTTTTTGAAAGGAAGCAGCGTAGCTATCTCCCTTGAGTCCTCTATTTAATCGGTTATCTATCTACTCAGAATGGCAGTAAGAGTCAAAAGGTTTTCCAATTGTACCAGAATCTCCTCATGAATCGGGACATTTGGCTTAGGCCTTCGTAATTGCTGACTTTCTATTAGCAGCATAGAAGCATTACCAAAGTCGCGGAGAATTTCCTCTTCGAAGGAATAAGATGTCAAGAATGGGACAATTTCGTTCATTGGTTTAGGGTCTTGGACATAGGGAAACGTGGCTTCGGGAGATTCTTTGATTCTCGAGGAATTGGATTGGGTCAGAAAGTTTGACTCGGTAGGTGTCAGTGTTCGATTTTGCCGCTGGACCGACAGATTTAGAAGTTCGATGGTGGGGTGTGTGCTGTTGTACCTCGATCCACCCCCAAAATCCCAAGAACAGCATGAGCACCGTGATATACCCAGGTTCGGGCCCCCGAGGTGGGGTAATAGCCCTACTCCTGATTGAGCTCTAGCTCTAGGTGTGTATTGAGATGAAACGAGGTGGGAGGAGAGGAACCCCTTTCCCCGTGGTGGGTTGGTCCCTTATAACATGTGGGTGAGCCCAAACCGCCGGGAGAGAGAAAACAGGGGTGCATCTGGCACCTTACATCATCGCTGTACAGGCAGGTATACATTAAATGTCGTGTAATCATAAACGCCTGCTACGCACGTCCCGCTGCCTTGTCGCGTACCATCGGTGGCAGGTGGGGCCCGGAGTCCCGCCAACCCTGCCATCCGCTCACGTGGTCGCCGATACGGCGCGGGGCCTAATCGACCGCCGGCCCGCCGATCTGCCACACGTCTGCCTGCCGATCTGCCACGTGCCCTGCCTGCCGATCTGCCACTTGTACTGGTCGCCGATCTGCCACATGTCGTTGTCAGGGCGGTGCTCACCCGGCGCCGCATGTCCTGGCCGGGTAGCACCGGTGCAGCGTGTCCTGGTTGGCCTCTCAGCGCAGGGTCCTGGTCGGCCCAGCCCGGCGAGAGCGCTATGCCTCGGGGTTCAGTTTCCGAGCGATGGGGCCCGCGTGCCCGCCAGTCCACTCGAAACCAGACTCGGACTTCTCTGTCCTCCTAGATGACTCCGTCTTCTACCCCCTCTAGAGGAGGTGGAGAGGGCACCCCGGTACCATGTGTACCGACAATTTCCGCCAGGGTCGCCCTGGGGCGCAAGCCGAGCTCGATGTCCCTTCTGGTTCAGATCATTGCCGATGCTCGGATGCACCCTATGGTGGGGCTAGCTCCGCCGCGCGTCGCGTGCTTGCCTTCTCCACTTCAGCCGGGTTGCCCCCTGAGCCCCCGAGCGTCTTGCTCGGGGCGATTCACTTGAGTCCAAACAGATCACCTCTCGCCGCATGAGCGGGGGGGAGGGGGTGGTATATCGCACTTTTTGCACAGAGGAATAAACTGAAATTACTGGAGGAACACTGCCGCTGCGGTGTTGCCAGTGGGTGTCACTTTGTCGTTTCCTTTCACCTTTCGGAACTTACGTCCTTGCGGTCTCTCGGGGCCGGACCAAAACATCGTATGGTTTAAGGCTGCAGGTTTCCGGGGGTGGTCATAGGCCAGCAGTGCTTGCGGAGCGGGCTACCTGGCGCACTGTGCTAGACACGCCCCCAGTCGCCCTCCCTTTCTCGGCAAGAATGTTAGGCGTCCCCTCTTACCATCAAGGGGCCGTCAGATTAGAAACAGAGACGACAATCGTGCAAGACCAACACTGGCAACACACGGGCTAGGCAACTGAGCAAAACGCGGAAGTAACCAAACACGCGCTTAACAGAACCACAGGGTACTTACAGTACTTTCCGTTGATGCCTCCAAGGAGGCGAAGCTGCCCCGCCGAGGCAGTCGCATCACCGTACCCACCAGGGCCGGGGGCTACGACGGACGGTCGCGGAAGCCTTCTCTCAATGGCCCCGACCGAAGCATAACTGATGCGCCTTCATCGTCCCTACCAAGGCCCCCGAGGCCCTAGGGCTGCGACGGACGAGGTGGTTTTACAGCGCCCGGGCTGGTCGTTGGGGTCGCTTGGCTTACCCTTGGCACACCTAGCACCCTCACTAACTCGCAGGCATCCTGGTGGGCAGCAGGCTGGTCGAACAAGCTGACTCCCACTCGTGCCTCCTACGATATCAGAGAGCGAATGCTCCCCTCTTCCCGAGTGAAGCACTTCAGAGGAATCTTAGGTGTAGAGCTTGGCCTTTCGCTCGTACCTCCCGGCTAACGCATCATCGTTGAGGATCGCTCAGACCCGCAGGATGGCTCGCACCCGACATCCGCAGACCCTCCTAGTCAAGCGTGGCAAACGACATGGCGCTCGCTTGGGTACTCCGCCTGGCCAAGAGTTTCCACCGATGCCCCCAAGGAGGAAAAGCTACCCCCTCCCTGAACAGGAGGCCGAGGCAGTCGCATCGTCGTCCCCACCAGGGCCAGGGGCTGTGACGGACGATCGGGGAAGCCACCTCTCAAAGGCCCTGACCGAAGCATAGGTGTCGCCGTCCCCACCAGGACCGGGGGCCGCGACGAACGATCGCGAAAGCCTTTTCTCGAAGGCCCCGACCGAAGCATAATTTCTTCGCCTTCAAACTTCACTTGATGCCGTCAAGAACTGACAAAGAGCACTTCATATCTGAACGGATGCACGGGATCATGTTCCGTGATCATCTTGCACACCATCTACCACGGAGTCGCCACCGCCGTGGGCACCGCCATGGAGCCATTGGCGCTGTCGAAGCTTGGTGCTGTCTCGCCTTTCGGTGGACAGGAGCCGCCGCGCCTCCACGCGGAAGCGAGACGCCGCGCCGCCCAAGACGGGGCAGGGGAGCACCGCCATGCTGCCGGCTTTGGTGGAGTAGGCAGGCGGCGCCACGGTGCTGATGAGGAGCTCGGCCGCTGCCGTCACGGAACGCCGGCGCGGGGCTGCGGACGCGACGGCCGAAGCTCACGCCATCCCACGCGCCGGCGGAGGAGAGGAGCGGCCGTCGGAGGGGACGGGGCCGGAGCGTCGTCGCCGTACGCCGCGTCGAGGCTGCCGCGCCGCCAGGGCAAAGCAGGGACCTGCGTCGCCGCCGGCTGCCACAGGCCCCGCGCCGCCTGCTGCTGGAGAAGAGGAGGTGGAGGAACCACCGCGCCGCCGCCAGTTCGACGAGGAGGAAGCCTGAGGAAGCCCCGCCGCCGCTGCTGGTGAAGAGGATGCGGGGCCCGTTGGACGAGGAGGAGTGACGCCACCGCTGGACGAACAGGAGGAGGCGTCCGCTGGACGAGGAGGAGGAGATCGGAGGGAGGCGCCCCGCGCCGCCGCTTGGAGAAGAGGAGGTGGGAGAAGGCAGCCCCCGCGCAGCCACCTGCTGCCTGTCGAGGAGGAGGCCAGAGAAGGCCTGCCGCCGCCGCTTGCTGCCAGCCGAGGAGGAGGCCGGAGAAAGCAGCCCCGTGCCGCCGGACTGGAGAAGAGGCGAGCGCCGCCGGCCGCTGCCGGCGAGGAGGAGCAAGCGACGGGAGGAGCCACGCGCTGCCGCCTCCGAGGAGGTGGGACCGTGGGAGGCGTGGAGGAGCCCGCCGCCGCTGGGGGAGGAGCTCCACGCCGCTGCTGAGGAAGAGAGTGAGAGAGGAAGGCGCCCCAGGCCGCCGCCGCTGGACTCGAGGAGGAGGTGACAGGAGGAGCCGCCCAGCGCGCCGTCGATCGGAGAGCAGGAGACGGGAGGAGCCGCCCCGCCGCAGCTGGGCACGCCGCCGCCGGGCGCTGGACGAGAGGAGGAGGGCCGGAGGAGCCTCCCCGTTGCCGCGCTGGTGAGGAGGAGGCCGGAGGAGCCCCAGCCACTCCTTCTCCCCTACAACCCGCATGCTCCCCTTACTTCCCGATCCGGGTCAGATCTGGAGCCCGCCCTCATGATCCCCTCCGATCTCTCCCTTTCTTGCTCGATCTGTGTAACAGCTACCCCCTCACCTGGCGCGTCACTGTCGGTGTTCGATTTTGCCGCTGCACCGACAGATTTAGAAGTTCGATGGTGGGATGTGCACTGTCGTACCTCGATCCGCCCTCGAAATCCCAAGAACAGCATGAACACCACGATATACCCAGATTCGAGCCCCGAGGTGGGCAATAACCCTACTCCTGCTTGAGCTCTAGCTCTAGGTGTGTATTGAGATAAAACGAGGTGGGAGGAGAGGAACCCCCTTCCCCGTGCTGGGTTGGTCCCTTATAACATGTGGGTGAGCTCAAACCGTCGGGGAGAGAGAAAACAGGGGTGCATCTGGCACCTTACATCATCGCTATACTGATAGGTATACATTAAATATCGTGTAATCATAGCCGCCTGCTACGCACGTCCCGCTGCCTTGTCGCGTCCCATCGGTGGCAGGTGGGGCCCGGAGTCCCGCCAGCCCTGCCAGCCGCTCACGTGGTCGTCGATACGGCGCGAGGCTTGATCGCCCGTTGACTCAGCCGATCTGCCACCTGTCCTGCCTGCCGATCTGCCACGTGTACTGGTCGTCGATCTGCCACGTGTCCTGATCGGGGCGGTGCTCGCCCAGCGCCGCATGTCCTGTTCAGGGCGGTGCTTGCCCGACGCCGCGTCCTGGTCGGTCTCCCGGCACAGGGTCCTGGTCGGCCCTGCCCAGCGAGAGCGCTATGCCTCGGGGTTCAATTTCAGATGCGATAGGGCCTGTGTGCCCGCTAGTCCACTCAAAACTAGAACAGGTCTTCTCGGTCCTCCTGGATGACTCCGTCTTCTACCCCCCCCCCCCCCCCCGGGGGGGGGGGGGGGGCGGGGAAAGCTACTGGCCGTTGTCTAAAGTTTGGGGATTACGCAAAGGTTCAAACTCTAGGTCCAAAAGTCCATCAAAGGCATCAATGAAAGGAGTATTACCTTGCAATTTGCACATGATTTCTTTCCCTTCATTAACGGTCTTGTAAACAAGTATCCTCCGGAAACTATGTTTAGGAACGTGGCACTCGTCGAGTTCAATCCCTCGACAAAGTGTTGCATGAGCATGGGCTCAGGAATACACAGGTCAGGTCCTGAACTAGCCAACTGGGTAAATCGCACCCAGGCTGCACCCACAGTTTCACTCTTAGACCGACGGAAGTTCAAAACTTCCTTTCTCAATACTACAATTTTTGGGAGAGGAAAGAACGTGAAGCAGAATTTCTCCTAGAGAGGTTCCCAACTAGTGTTAAGGTTTCCTACGGTCAATTTGAACCACAATTTCGTTGATCACGTAAGGGGAAATGGAAACAATTTCCATTTCAGTGTTTGTCGAGCCATTCCTTGAATTTCAATGATAGAACAGAGTTATTCAAATTCGCGGAGATGGCTATAAGGGTTCTCTGCTTCTGATTTGGAAAAAGATTTCTCCTGGACCATAACTATGAGGCCTGGCCAAAACTTAAAGCTAAGTGTATGGATAGGATGGGACGATGATGCAGGCTTAGACCATAACTATGAGGCCTGGCCAGAACTTAAAGCTAAGTGTATGGATAGGATGGGATGATGATGCAGGCTCTAAGTACGTGGCCTTATGAGCCGAAAACTGATAGATAGATGTGTTGTCCATATGGAGGTACACAGACAAGCAAGGTTAGAAACTAGAACAGCTACAGTTCCCCGGCAACGGCTCCAAAAAGCTTGTTGGCGATTCTTATGCCTACTAGAATTAATCCGCAAGTGTACGGATATCGCAGTAGCTTTCACCCCGGTGTATTCCAAAGGTATCGATTTCCCATGAAGAATGAGAAGAGTCTAATTTCTAGTCCTGACTTGGCTGGATGGATATGGTGGAATGACGAATGTGGGGTAAGATATTTCGGGTCGAGAGGTTCTACTAATGGTTCACACTAGTCAAAGGTACAAGGATAGTCCACACACAATTTCTACTCTGTATCGGAGCTCGACCGATTCACTACCACCCGCTATCAGTTAAGAACACTGAATGGTTATGATCACCCCCGATTGGGCTCGATTAGGCTGAGACTAAAGGGGCGGATTACACAAACTGCCGCATGGATAGTAGGGCTATCACTACCTACTACCTACCGCTCAGCCGTTGAATCAGGTGTCTACCGAGTACAAACTAATCTAGGCACCACGCCTATACCTAGGAGTACTACGTACCTAGACGTCACTTGATATGCACTCCCACTTTACCTGGCACTAATATCTATTGTGTCACCCAAGCACAGAGATTTAGCACTCAATATCTTGCACGAGCCTAATACCAACAGAGAGATAAAGTATACGAAATAAACTTGCTTTATAATTAGGATGGGACTAAGTGTTACCGATAGAAGACGAAGCAGAACTCGTACACTAACTCTCATCTCTCACCTACTCTACTTGATAAATGGGCAGCGTAACACTGCTTTGTGTTCTTCCCGCACTTCTCCATGCCTTGCAAATGAGGAGAGGGGCTCCTTTCATAGCCAACCGCAGCGAGTGAGGGTGTGTCACGTGTAGGGATACGTGTCTTCTTCTCCCCAGCCGAAGGAGTACATGAGGGGGCACCCAAGTCGGTCGGCCAACCGGGCTTCGATTGATCCCAGCCCTCTACTTCACATGGGATCCCTCATTGACGGTGTAGATCATCCCCTTGAGGCGGTTTTGGCAGTTGAGGCCGGTAGAATTGGGTTGCTTGAGAACCAAGTGATCCTCTCCAATGCAATGTCATCCCTAGGATCAAAATGGCTTGATGTGAACGGTTGGGATGGTCTCCTTTTGTGCTTTTAGAAGGCTTGGAGAGAGGGCAACCATGGATGGGACCAAGTGCCAGTCAGCCGACTAGGGTTGGTCGGCCGACCGGGTGTTTTCCCCGGTTTGGGTCCATTTCTGCAAAGTAGGTCCCTGGAGACAAACTTACTAAAACTTGTGGAACTTTGTTAATTTGCACTTTTTTTCCATGTTCCTTAATTTGGGAGCTATGTTGACGGTCAAAAGTGTACTAAAAATTGTTGAAATTGATCGCCAATAGACTCATCATCATCAGCGGGACAAGTACTCGATACCACCCGGTGGATTGCACAGGGGATCCCGCGGATCTGCGACTAAGCTTCCATTGGCCGGCGAAGATCCACGTGCCCCGGTAACCCGCTAGGAGATCACCTGTTCCAAGGCAACCCGCCTATAAAAGGAGTCCAAGACGAAGAAGAAAGGGGGCAGCCTAGGCTAGAACTAGCAAGTCACTTCTGCCTCAAGAGCCCAGAGGTCACCAAAGAACTCCCAGTAGAGTTAATTTACACGCCCTCACGGACCTTAGAGCATCGATAGTTAGGAGAGGAATTCTTCCTCTCCGGTAGTGAACATTCACTTGCACTAATGTCTCAAGCACTTGTTATACTAGAGTTTGAGCTCCTAGAGCTCGCCTTCCTCCCTTGTAATCACTCTTGACCATTTAGTAGCAATAAGAACCGGATGTAGGGCTATTATCCGAAGGTGGAGGCCCGAACTGGGATAAAACATCGTGTCTCTATCTTGTGATCCTCCAGCCTACCCAAGAAGCACCCTCACAGCCAGAGGAGAAGGATCGTGGTTGGGCCTCATATCCAACTAAGTAAGCTCGGCCCGTGGAGCCCATCTCCCTGTCCCCGACAAATGTGGAATTGATTACTCGAAAGGAGCTTCTTGCAAGAATACCTGATCACAATGTTTTTTTGGACATGTTATTTTCGATGAATTAGTAGAGCTACCTAGCAAAATTCATCATGTTGCTGAAAAATCAAGATCGTTACAAAACATGTGCAATTTCATTATGATTGGTGAATACGATGTAGATAACAACTTGTTTTATCAAATAAGCATTACTTGTGCAATGCCAGCTGATTTTAAAATACATTCATTTGGTAAACCATGTGTTCATTATTTTGAGAAGGATAAATCAGAAGCTTCTACCGCTTTTGATCAATTTTCGTTGCCTACTCACTTAACCAGGAGTATTCGATCACACAAAAGAAATAAGAGTAGAGCAGTAGAAGCATGGAACACCCCATATAAATTGCTTAATACTTGCGAAAGCAGAGGATGACTTTTTCTCAAGAGAGGGAGAATGTTGTGAATAAATGGATGGTGATGGATATATGCCATTACTTTATGAATCATATTTTGCTAACCATGAGATGTGTAACAACGGATGACATATCCATATACCATGCATACGTGTTCACTTTGCTTAGTATACTTTCAGGTTATCAAATGCCGAGGACGGCTTGAATATGATGAGGATACCATACGCCTGCACCACCTACATCTGCACCAACACCAACACCTGACATGATGATGTTGCTGCTGTCCAAGGCACCTAATCACCTTGCATGGTTTCGTCGACCGCTACCTTGGCCAGGTCGCGTGCACTGTCGGCAAGCTCGTCGTGTCGATAGTACGCCATCGCCGCCAGCAGTTTGGCCTCCACCATGGCCGCCTCATCAAGCTCAAGACATAAGCACTGCCGACAAGCTCGTCGTGTTGATAGTACGCCATCGCCATCAGTAGTTTGGCCTCAACCATGGCCGCCTCCCCAAGCTCAAGATATATTCATGAAATGCGCATCTCCATCTCTTTTGCACCCTTTGGTATCACAAGTCACGTCGTACAAAGGCCAGCCAAAGAAAGAGCCCAATTTTTTTACGAGTCTGGTTTGGCCACCTCCGTGTAGTCCACTTAGAATGGATGCCCCAACTACATACGAACTCTATTTTGGATGTTCTTTGTATGCACGAACAAGCTCTTGACGAGATCTTTCCAATGGATCTGGTCCCATGTCCAAATTTCTTAAAGAACAAAGGAATTGTTGAAACAAGATTTCAACCAAAATCTATCGGCTCCCATTCGGTGGTGCGTCACCTGTATTTTGGGCCCGTGGCCCATGTACCCATAGGACCGCGCCCCAAACCCTCGCTGCCACCAAAAACCTAGTTGTCGCCTCGCTATCTTTCTTTATATGTTACCCTGTTGTATGATAAAAGACTAAGACCACTTTTGATATTGAGATTAAAATTAGTTTCTACGAATTGATAGCTTTCCTACCCATTGGAAATTGGGAGTTCTCTTTTGTTGTTGTTCTTGTGTGCTTTGCTCTCATCATCTTACATGCACGCGTGTCTACTCTTGTAGTCTCATAGACGTGCTGAACAAATCGTGTGGTTGGGCGAATTCTCTTGTCATATGCTTTGTTAACTAGCACAGATGTCAGCTCCATCGGTTCATCAGGTTGCACGGATCAAGATTATCCCTTTGATCCTACGTCGTGAAGATCGGGTAGCCCCCGTATCAAACCACAAGCTAGCCACCCCGCATATTGGGCTAAAAAAAAGCTTGACGCTCTGCTTGAGGACCAAACGAGCTCGAATCGAGCCTGGCCTCAAGCTATAAGCCTAGTTGAATTGAGCTTATTCGAGGTTCCCAAGTCATTTGAAATTTTTTATGTAGAATCATATTGTTATCAAGTGTACTCTAGTACGTGCTTTATTGAGCTCATTCATAGTTTTTTTTATAAAGTGATATTTTATCAACTCGAGTTTTGTTCGAACCTGCTCAATATTTGTCCAAATCTATTGCAGGTTTGTTGAAGCCTCGAGCCTTATTCAGGTCGAGACTAACAATGTTGGCTCGCTTGAGCTCAACTCATTTGTGGTCCTACTCGCACACAAGTCATTAGCAGAGGTAGGGCTGGATCTGAGCCAATGTTGAACTCGAATGAAGGAATTAATGCACTAATTAGGGAGTAGATAAGGTTATATTCACTCATTTGGATTTGATTTTAAACTAACTCTGCTTCAACTGGCTGGACTAGTTTGTTTAAGAGAAAATTGCATTGTTGCCCCTGAACTTGTAACGATTCTCACATGACCCCATGAACTTGAGTTTTATCTTTTCGTTCCCTAAATTTGTCTCTGTTTGCACGGTTACCCCAAAACCGTTAGGACAACCGTTAAATGTTGATGTGGCAGTGTTAACAATACAATTTTCTCTTTGTTGAAAAGACATATTTTATGATGTTGTTTTAAGTTTGAATGTTTGAGATCAACCTCGAGACTGGTCTCAGGATTATCGCGCGTAATTTTTAGTCCCTGTTTGGAAGTAGAGTTTTTTAAAACCATAGTTTGTGTTTTGCTATGATCATGAAAAACCATGGTTTTGAAAACCATTGTTTGCTAGCACAAGTTAGAAAACTTTGGTGTGGAGTGAAGTCTACAAAACTCCAAAAAAACCATGATTTTGCCAAAACCGTGGTTTTTAAAACAGAGTTTTTGGGGTTGCTTCGAAACACCTCATGGTCTCAAAAACCATGGTTTTTAAGAAAACCATGATTTTGCATAGAAACTATAAAATAACTGCACTTCCAAACAGGGCCTTAAGCTCGATTAGCTCATGCGGTTCAATCTTTTGTTCCATCCTTAACGCAGGCCCACAGCCACAGTGCCAGACGAGCAGTCAGCAGAGTTGGCCACTGAGGAAAAGAATACCGAACGCAGAGAGCAAGGAAGGAGCCCCTGAACCTGAAAGCAAAGGCGTGTTCCCCAACCCCAGAACCTCCCGCGTTTTCTCGAGTCTTCCTGAGTCTGCTACAGGAGAGAGCAGGGGGAAAAGGGCAGCGCCTCCAGATCTGCGGGCTCTGGCCGGCCCCCTCGCTTCCGGCGGCCTCGTCGACGTCGGAGGTGTAGGGTGGCCGGCTGGAGGCGTGCAACTGCTGTAGATAGTAGTACTAGTAGCAGTACTTCTTACGTTTCTCTGCCTATCTAGCCATGGCGGAGCTCGGTGTCCTGGGCGGTGAGGCGAATGGCGGAGGCTGCGGCACTGCTCTTCGTCCTCCTCGTCGTAGGTTTGTCTTCCTCACCGTGTATGGGCTTTGGCAGGGTCCGGCCTTCCCGGTGGTGGAGCTCTAAAAAAACTCCAAGCATGTGTGTTTTCAAAACGTAGATAAATCGTTAAGCTGTTAGAGCATCTCTAATAGACTCCCTAAACACATCTCTTAGCTATTTTTAAAAGGTTGTAGCAAGAAAACAACTCTAGAAGAGCCCTTATTTGCCTCCTAAATTCTCCATCATCTCCCTAAATCTCATACACACCCGTATTCCTAGGGACTCCCTATGTTGTCCCCTATAAATTTAAGTAGTCTATTAGAACTAAGCAATTAATAAGGGGTCTTTAAATTGTTGGGCCTCCCTATTTTTTAAAAAATAGGAGGTGTGTTTTAAGAATTCTCCCATAGATGCTCTTAAGCCGTTAAGCTGAAAAGAACCGAGCCTTAAGCTCAATTAGCTCATGTAGTTCAATATTTTGGTCCAGCCTTAACGCAGGCCCACAGCCACAGTGCCAGACGAGCAGTCAGCAGAGTC
Source organism: Raddia distichophylla (assembly GCA_005191435.1). Classification (NCBI taxonomy): domain Eukaryota; kingdom Viridiplantae; phylum Streptophyta; class Magnoliopsida; order Poales; family Poaceae; genus Raddia; species Raddia distichophylla. The sequence goes on from SPJY01012963.1 coordinate 437,390, forward strand.
GGCCACGAAGGAAAAGAATACCGGACGCAGAGAGCAAAGGCATGGAAGGAGGCCTGAACCTGAAAGCAAAGGCAAAGCTGGTCCTTTCGCCCAAGAGAATCCCTACCCCCAAGGCACACGCCGCCCGTTTCTCTCCCGGAGCAATGCGCGAGGCAATCATCAATGCCATCTTATTCCCGGCCCTCGCCGTCGTCGTTGTGCCGGTACTCTGTTACTTCATCCGCCGCCGCTACCGCCGCCGTCTGCCCTCTCAATGCGCGAAGGCGTCCGGATCCAGCGCGTACGGCGCTGGCGGCGGCGAGGAGGCGCTGGTGATGTTCACCGGCGGCGAGGGGTTAACGGTGGCCGCGATCCTCGAGGCGCCCGGCGAGGTAGTGGCCAAGTCGGCGCACAGCACGCTGTACCGTGCCGAGCTGAGCGCCGGCGAGGCGGTATCGTTGCTCAGATTCGTCCGGCCGGCCTGCGCCGCGGGCGCCGAGGAGGCAGCGGCGGCGGCACGGCTCCTCGGCGTCGTCCAGCACCCCAACCTCGTGCCGATCCGCGCGCTCTACGTCGGCCCGCGTGGGGAGAAGCTGCTCGTGCACCCCTTCTACGCTGCCGGCTCGCTCCGGCTTTTCTTGCAAGGTAGGTCTTTTGCATTCCCGCACGCATTCGCGCGTCCGCCACCTCGTGTAGTTTGCTTTACATTGCTTTGGACCAACTTAGCTTTGAGTAAGATTAATCATGAGAAATGCTTGTCTAATTATTACTAGAGCTCTAGCAAGCCTGGTTGATTTACAAGAAATGGGGGAGGGATATTTATATCATTTATTAGTTTGCTCAAATGATTTTATTTTTGTCAAAAGCGCTGCAGGATTAAGCAAGTTGTTATGGTGGGTACTATGTAACAACCTTGCAGAGTGGTTTTTGTTACCTTTAGCCATGTGCCTTCACTGTTACACTTCCTGCCCTTGTCCTTAAGTTAAACCAGAGCAAAGACAGCTCACAATGTTTTTGATAAACTTTTATTAAAGCACAGTCTTTATGTTTCTTAAGACCATTGGTTCAGCTGTACTCATGCAGCAACCTCATTCATTTTTTCTGTATTAATTTATTTGGTTTAGTCCAATATCAAATCAAAGCTTTGGGAGAGAGAAATTTCTTTTTCCAAACATAATTGATGAAAAATTTTCTCATTCAAGAAAAAACCATCTCCAGGAAGTGTTATCGACGCTTCTTTCTGGTGTTACGTTGGTGCTTCTTCTGAACTGTTTATGTTCCCTGCATCTTTCTCATTTTCAGGGAGTTGTTGAATCACATTCTTTAATTAAATGTGTTTTACGTGTTGGTTTATCAATTGTTCTCATAGAGAGACTTGCAATGATGATAATTGTCTTTTACATGAAACAAATTATGCAGTTTTTGTTGCCTATAACTTCAGGCATTTGTATTTGATACCTAGCCTTTGAAAAGGACAGTTCCAAACAGTCGTTATTGCAAGTTTCTGGTAGATATTTTGTAACACCCCGGTTCCTCGAGAACCCAGAATGCTACTCACTCTCCAAAAAACTATAAATTTCGACAGCGTCTCCCCTATTTAAGTGGACATCCACGACAGGCAATTTATATCAATAGAATAAATAAACATTTCTCTGGTTAGTAACTGGCTAATTACCACCAGTTCTTGACTGGCTAATCTGATTTTGGACACCCTAATGTAGTCTCGGAATAGTGAACTGTTGCACTTTCTGCACTTTATGACAGCCAAATGTTTCTTTTTACCCGCAGAAGGAATCAATAATTCACAGAGATGGGAGATAATATGCAAGTTAATTATTGGCATAGTCAAGGGATTGGATCACCTTCACACAGTATCGCAGAAACCGATCATTCATGGAAACCTCAAGACAAATAATGTCATGCTTGACGCTGATTTCCAGCCCAGAATATCAGACTTCGGCCTCTACCTTGTGCTGACATCCATTATCTCAAAAGCTCCATACAACTCAATCGTTTCAACATATCCACATAAAACACTTTTCATCCATCCATGCAATGCAATGCACATGCGTCTATACTGTGTGCACATACTGGTATAGCTAGGTGCACACCCGTCGATGCCACACCTTGCCCGTCCTTTTCAGGCTGAGATCAATTACTCCACTCCCGTGGAGTGCCTACCAAGTAGGATTTCAGAGCACTCCGGACTAGTCACTTTTGACTTTCTCACCGACATCACCGGACTAGTCAAAAGTGACTTTCTCGCCGACCTGCCTCATATGCACATGATGCAAAAATGCCACTATACCACACTGTCTTCTCTGTCATCTAGATATCACATATTTCTCACCTTTTAGAAGTAAAGAAATATTTAAATCAAATCAACATAAACTCCTCATTTAACCATACAATAAGAACAATCACACGGCAATTAAACTCCTTAAGGTAACACAAATACCATCAAACAAACATTAGTTAACATATACTTGTCTTTAACCACGAGGACTAACACGATCAATTGGCGTCGAACTCGCACCACCACCTGCACCACCACCTACGGAAGACAATAGAATTCAGTACATTGCTCCCATAATGAAGACACAACTAGAACATATCACGCCTACCTAGTATCTCTCCTTTATTCCCAAATATCCACCCCTCTATTGCTACTAAAATCTAGAAATCAATTTATTAATATAACCAGACAGTAGTATTAAAATAATCATAACTCCTACGTCTTTCGCCCGATTTCCTCATTCTTAAAGCCAAAACGAAGATAAAACCAATATGCACAACTATCATTATAAGATCAACTGTTGATTTCCAACCTAGACATACTAAAACTTTCTCGAAGGTTGCTGCATACAAGATCGATCTATTAATTCTCTATCTCCACCAATCACCACCAATTACACATCTAACTTTGAAGCAATACCGCAAGTGCATCCCTAATCACGCACAGATTCGAAATAAACGTAAACGCAAACACACATCAAACCCTAGATCGTTTGTACCTTTCTTCCTTCTACTCCTCCCTAGCCCTCCTCCCTTCTTCCCAAGTCGACCCTACTGCCGTTTGTACCTTTCTTCCTTATACTCCTCCCTAGCCCTCCTCCCTTCTTCCCAAGTCGACCCTACTGCACACCCCTTCCAATAACACAGTATAAGGGCATCAATCGTTACCTTGGTCGATCAGCTAAACAAGAGGACTGGCACAGGAGTGGCGACGTCCTTCCTCGTCACCGGTGACGACAGCAACTGCAGCAGCACGGCCACAGGGACGGTGGCGGCGCGGTCTCGACGGCGGCTGCACGGCGCCGGGGATGATGTTGGCAGCGCGGCCACGGGGCGGCGCAGCCCCTGGACGGCGGCGGGGATGACGACAGCGCGGAGGCGCGGGCACAGGGCGGCGACGGCGCGGCGGCAGCAGCACGGTGGCAGGCGTCGGCTGCGAGGACGCCAGAGGCTGGGCGGCGGCTGGGTGGTTTTCCTGGAGGAAACCTGATCCCCACCCCCCATCGGTTATACCAACCGGCCTGGGCTGGGCCGGCTAGGGCCAGAGGCCCACGGGTCGTCACATATTCAACTGCAATTTTTTCCCATACATGACCTGAACTCATCTAGTAGCTGCTTGCTGAAAATGTGTAATTCTTTATGCTGGTTAGTAACTGGCTAATTACCACCAGTTCTTGACTGGCTAATCTGATTTTGGACACCCTAATGTAGTCTCGGAATAGTGAACTGTTGCACTTTCTGCACTTTATGACAGCCAAATGTTTCTTTTTACCCGCAGAAGGAATCAATAATTCACAGAGATGGGAGATAATATGCAAGTTAATTATTGGCATAGTCAAGGGATTGGATCACCTTCACACAGTATCGCAGAAACCGATCATTCATGGAAACCTCAAGACAAATAATGTCATGCTTGACGCTGATTTCCAGCCCAGAATATCAGACTTCGGCCTCTACCTTGTGATGAACCCTGCTGCTGCACAGGAGATGCTTGAAACATCTGCAATGCAGGGATATAAGGCTCCTGAGCTAATCAAGATGAGGGAAGTCACAAGGGAGAGTGATATTTACAGTTTGGGGGTAATTCTGCTTGAGGTGCTTGCTCAAAAGGAGGCAGCAAATGTTAGCCCGCTGAATGCCCGTGACATCCATCTGCCTGCCTCTTTCAAAGATCTGGTTCTTGAGAGGAAGATTTCGGATGCATTCAGTTCCAAGCTGATCAAACAAGGTAAGAACTCAGGGATGGAGGAGAATCTTAACGTGTTCTTTGAATTGGCGACAGCTTGCTGCAACCCCTCACCATCCTTGAGACCAAATACCAAACATATTCTCAAAAGGCTTGAAGAGATAGCAAGATAATAGATACGTGTCACGGTGTCAGGTTACCGGCTTGAAATCTAGGAAGTGTTGTTTTATACTAGCAGGATAGTATTACTGTTTGAGTGTATTGCCCGTCTGCTGTTTCTTATGCTGAAGCATACAGAGAATCTGTACTGGGGGATTGGAGAAGGCTGTATACCTAGGAGCTACCAATATGAAATAGTGGCGGGTCCTTTTTCTGAACGAAGCTTACTTTTCTATAAGGATTTTTCTTAATTGTGTTCTGCGTGTCTTGCCTGAAGTGTCAGTATAAGCATATCATATGGTTTTGGCTTTCCATTCATAAAACCGGCATTATGCTGATGAAGTTCTGAAGTGTTATCGTTTCAAATGGTGCCTGTGACTATCCTGCCAACTGACGAGAGTGATCGCTCGCACTTTGTAAGGTCTGGCATTGATTCCTTGTCGTCAAGACATCAACGATTGTTCATATATCTACTAAACACATTAGCGAGCTAAGCCATGAATTGCGTAGCCATTTCTGGTGGCATCAAGTAGTAGTGACATTCTGTCAATCTCTCTCCATCGTTGGGACTGCTGGCCCCAGACCTTCGTTTCTTTTGCAGAACCAAACGTGTCAACATCAGTAGCACTACTACCTACAGCGTTGAACCTACCATCTCCAATGTTAGCCATGCGGTTTTCAGCTCCAAGCTTGCATCCAAAAATTTCAGCCAGAACATGGTACCAAGTTTTGGGTTCCAAGTACAGTGCGTGAGAGAGAGATGTCATGGTCCAAATGGCTCATGCTGCCATGTGGCGTTCGTCTTGGCTCTGGCACAATCGTAGACCCAGAGATCGAACCCACTGCGTGAGCCACGAAGTAATAATGTAAACAAGCCATGGCAAACATAATGAGAGTAGATCGTCCATAATGTTAAGATCTACACCATTTAATTTTGTATTTGCATATTTTTGGTGATTACCTTCTTAGCATGGGTTCTATGGCCAGGCCATAGTGAGAGTAACTCGTTCATAATGTCAAGGTCTACACCATTTATTTTTTACATTTGCATATTTAGTGAATACCTTTTTAGTATGGGTCCTATTGCCACGCTATATAGCAACAGTAACTCGCTCATAATCAAAAGTTTGCACCATTGATTAATTTTGGATTGCGTTTGTCATTAGTTTACATTCAATTTGATGATTAATTTTTACGAGTTGGTGAAATCACAAGGTAGTGGAGTCTATTGCATTGGCTGCGACTGTAGTGTCGCTCATTCCTTTGGGGATGAAGTCCATGTATATAGCAGTGATTCGCTTGCTCACTACTGAGAAGTCTACACTTGTTGCAAGGCAACTAAAAACTACCTTCATTGTGTATAAACCAATCACAATGTTATCAAATTTTCTATTTTTCTGCATTATTTGATGGTTTTTAAGTTATTTGGCTTAAATAAAATGCAGAAAATTAGGAAAAATACTAAAAAATTATGGGAACTATGTTTTTATGGTTATTTTTCAGTATTATGAATTTTTGGGATTATTGATGGTTTTTCTATTTTCCATCAAATCCGATGAAATCAGTAAATATTCTAGAAATTGAAATGAATATTCCGAAAAATTGATATTATCCTTGAGTGGATAATTTTGAGTGTTCCCATATTACACTCATTTCATGTAACTAGAATGTACGGACAGGTTGTAAATATGATATCTTCTTGATGGAATATTTGGCAAATAGCTCCAAAATATCCTACTGGGGTTATCTCTTTATCATATGATTGCTAATTATTTAATTTTAATTGGTGCCTACCTTTTTGGTGCAGAGCCCATTAACAATGGCAGTGATAGAAAGATCACCCATAGCCATGTCAAGGTCTACATCCATCATTATGATCCCCTTTATCATGATTTTAACATTGATGTCACTTACCTATTTATTGGTGGATATCATGATTGGCAAAGGATTATTTGATAAAGTAAGTCATTTTAATTGACAATTGTTCCACGGCTGAGGAAAATCCTTAAAATTGTCAAATATGACTATATTTGACAAAGAGATACCTTTTGGCTATGCAAATTGAGTATAACAGTCACTTCTGTTGTCATGAACGACAGCTCAATGTCCAAATTGCATATTTGAAGAGGATAAATCCTTTGTGAATGTATTCACTATGCACAATAGTCTTTCGGTTAAAAGACTGTAACTGGATGTTACTGATATTTGTCTTAACTGACAAAAGTGTGCATTAAAAGGTGATAAATACCATATGGTATATGGAAAATTTTGCTCCAATTCTCATTGAATAATTTTGAGACATCATCATTGGCATAAATAAATCTGTCGGAAATTTTGATTATGTTCGTGATGTTGAACAAATATAATCTTGATTTAAATGGAAATCTAACATATTGGATGTTTACTTTTCCATATCTTATTAGATCATGAGATGATATAAATTGTTCTATTCGACTACTTCTCTTTTGGACAAGAGTCATTTTTTGAAAGATGGATAGAACATTATACTTATGGCATATCTTAAATAAAGTAAGATGATTAATCTTGCATGAAATAAAGTAAGTTGTATGCCAAAATTTGTATTATTTACTTTGCCTATCCTTCAGAGGAATCAGTGTGCCGAGGACACTTTGTTAAACTCGTGTGCACCAATATTTTGGAGACAAATAGGAATATATTTTCAAAGGTGACACCAGTACGTATAGCCTAAATCATATATTGATCATGATAGATCAAACTGGCTATAATAGGTTTTACAACAAAAAGCCTACGATCCTCTGATGTTTATGATATTTTCACATCATAAATTCATACTCATGTGGTAGTATGTCTATAATTTCGAGTTAATTCTTGAACATTTGCTTTTGCTCATGCTATTACTTGAAAAATATATGTTTAACGTAAAGAGGGGGAGGATATTACAAAAATTATCAAAGTTGTTTATACCGATAAAATCCTATTTGAAGCGCATTGTAGAATATGATTTTAGGAACCTTGGAGATTTCCTTTTATAAAGGCATATTAAAAAATTAATAGATCATTTTGGGAGATAATTGAATGATTTTGTTTGTATCCAGTTGATACAGATGAATGTCATTTATTATATTGCCTATATCCACGTGGTAGATGATTGATATTATATTTGGTAATATTTTAGTCACTGTCGTGTGGCATAAGCGCACATAAATGTTGAACTATATGAAAGTAGTTACATGTGCACTATGACTTGTGAGTCATATTCATTTGTTTGGAACAAATGATTCGCAAAATTATCGAATATGATCTATATATCAAATTAATATGATCATGGATGATCATGGCACAGTTCATATGACATGATACATGTTGAGAGTTGTATTGTCACTGTGCATTTGAGGCATATAAGTAATTATCGGATTGTTGAAATTGTTCTAGGAACAATATTCCAATGCATATTAAATTTGATCACGTTTAATGTATCAGCATTATTTATGCTTAAGGTTGATGGGATAACTCACTGAACGTGAGATAATGTAGTTTTTATGTGATTATACTGTATTGTCAAATTCTGGTTCACTGCATATTAGTCATACCCCTTGATTTATTATGAGTATGTGGAGATATATATTTTCTATGTAACATCACCACTACAACATACAAAATTAGCGCTATTTGAGGATTTTTGGATATGAAGTTCCATTAATCTTATGACCGCTAAAGGGGATTATGAAAAATACGTTGTTAATAAAGATCATATCACAGCATTAGGGGGAGAAATGCCCAAATATTTAAATGTCTTGATAATTTCTCTAAAAGAAAAGGATTAGAGAAATGATCTTTATATTAACCAATAGTTACGCACTCTATTAAGACTAAACAAAGGTTTAATTTATTCTTTTGTTTTGATGCAAATAGAGAATTTGCCAGAAACTTGGAGTTACCATTTACTATGCTGTAAATGGATCGCTAAGAGTGGAATACCCCGGGATAATTGTATTTTCATCTTTGCGAAATTTGACTTGTTAGTTAATGACCTAAATATGCGGGGACGCCTGTGATTTTAGATCTCATGACTCCGTCAATATAATACTCCTTAAGAGATAATCAGCTTGGTAATGCGCGCATATTATAATGATGGAAATTTGGAACAACCATGAATCTTCGTTTTGGGAAATGACAAAATTCTGGTTAATTTTGAGATATCCTTATAAATTAGGATATTGAGAAATATGAGAAAAGATTGCCGACAAATTCCTCTAAAGTTGCTAAAGTACAGATTTAGAATTAAAAGTCCATGGCATATGACACGTGAAGTGTGCATATCGGGTCTTGAGATTTGATAAAGCAACTAAGGTTGAACCATATTATAGCTATAAGTTTTAGAATTTATTAAGACTTAATGGGTCATTACACAAATAATGTGGTGATAAACTCTATGGTTCAAATGTCTCTTTAAGATACTATTATTCTCATATGTAAAGTGTTCCATTATAAGTTAAGTCTAACACATGATATAAAAGAATATGCAGTAAATGGATTTGGAAAATCCGTAGTGATATCCATGATGGATTGACAGTTTCTTGTGAAAAGAAACAGAAAAATGCGACATATATATGCATGAGACTAATACAATATAGTTTCTTTAAATAAGAAGAATACATTCCTTAATGTGGTAACATCTTTCTTAGAGAAAGAGTGTTTAATGAAAGAATATTACTTTCAAAAGGAAAGTATAGTTTTGGAAAGTAATTTCCTAAAAGGAAAATGTAAACTAGTCAAATACACTAATTATTCATTGAAATTGGATAATGGCACACCATGACCCGATGGAATAAATGAGGATTTTGAATTTAGCCACATAAGCACTACATGTCTTACAAAGAATAAGGGAAGGGTTATATCCTCTCATACCTTGAAGGTATTAATTGTATTGGTGTAATTAATGAAATCCCTGAAAAAGGACTGGTTATACTTTACTCTATAAGTGCAACCATGTGTTGTAAGTCCTGAAAATCTGGCTATTTGGTTGAATATTCAATCACTTAAGAGAAAGTCGTCGAATATCAATACCTTATAGGTTTGATATATCCAGAGAATGTATAAGATTCTTTGGAGTAAATATTGGAGATGTTTTAGGACATGAAGTTCCTAATATGTAAGGGGTTGTGTGCTCTATTGTGCTGCGTCCCTAAATCTCAGCCCATGGCCTTGCATCCAGATTGTATAAGTACTCACCTGCTCAACAGAGGAGGCAACGAAGAAGAAAATACACACTCGAATTCCCCGATTTCTCTCTCCCTCCCGTTCTTGTTCCTCTCCAGATCCCCAATTCTTCCGAATTCCTCTTCAATTCTCCCAAATTCCTCTGGTTACGCCCAAGGGTCGTAACAATATGGTATCAGAGCTTCGTCGGTGATCCTAGATTCCCTCGGTTCAATCGGTAAAGCTGTCCAAGAGAGAGGTTGGCAACTGCGGAAGCGGTCGCCGTAAAATTCCTGTGCTCGAGGTCCGACCGAACTTGGGGAGGAGAACCACAACTTGCTAGTGGGGATGGAGACGAGACTTGCATCTCTGGGAAGCGATGTGAAGGCGATTCTGTCAGCAGTGACAGGAATCGATGGGAGGTTGAAGGAGGCGGAGTCTTGGAGACCGGCGGTGGACCTCACCTTGAAGGAGATAAAGACTTCACTGCAGGATCTGGCATCTCGCATCACCAATTTGGAAGAAACGCCTAGTCCTACCCCAGCCAAATCGATACCACCAAGGAGGACATCGAGTGGCCAAACAACTACACACCAGGGTGCACCTCAGACCGGAATCGATTCCTCTGAGCACACCCTGGTCGGGGGTGAGCACGACATACCTCGTTCTCCATCATCTCAATCCAATTTGAATTCCTTGGGTGGTCGAAATGCTTTTTTCTCTGGGGAATTCCGCATGCCACGTACTGAGTTTCCCAAATTCGATGGAGATCAGCCAAGGATTTGGAAAGCCAAGTGTGAAAAGTATTTTTCCATGTTTTCTGTTCCTGTGCACATGTGGGCACCGTTCGCCACACTGCATTTCACGGGTCAAGCAGCTTTGTGGTTATAGATGTTCGAAACTCACCATATAGATAATTGGGTAGAATTGTACATAGATGTAGACCAAAAATTTGGTAAAGACCTTTACCTCAATGCTATGAAAAGTTTGTTGAGCATTAGGCAAACCACTAGTGTAAATGAATATTATGATCAGTTCCAAAGTATAGCACACAAAGTTCTAGCACATAACACACACTTAGATGATATTTTTCTTGTGAGCAAGTTTCTGAATGGCTTGAAAACTGAAATTCGCTCAGCAATTGTTTTGCACAAGCCAAGAACAGTTGATGCGATGTTATCCTTGGCTTTACTGCAGGAAGAGGAGTTATTATTGGTTCTCAAAAAATCCTTTACCAAGTTCGAACATAAGGAGGTCACGCGATTCCAAGGAAAACCTATTCCCCCACCACATGCTGGGAAGGGGGTTGTTGGATCAGCTCCAGTGGACAACAAAGTTGACGACAAGCTGAAGTATCTTGACAAATTGGACAATCTCAGATCACAACGCAAAGCACAAGGGCTCTGTATGAGGTGTGGTGAGAAATGGATGCCAGGTCATCGTTGTCCAAAAACAATACTGCTGCAAGTGATGGAAGACTTACTATCTACTCCGCCACCTGAACATACTGAGGTCAGTTCTGAGGAGGAACCAGGACAAGACCAAGATCAGGATTTCACGGATCAAACATTACTGGGGTTATCTCAATTTGCAGCTGAAGGCACACAAGGATCGAATACTATTCGGCTGCAAGGCCTACTCAAGCATAAAACAGTGTCAATTCTGTTGGATTCTGGGAGCTCAGGAAATTTCATCGGCACTAAAGTGGTTACAGACCTACAACTTCCAACCGAAGAGGTCACACAATTTCAGGTGTTGATAGCCAATGGGGAGCAACTTAGCAGTAATCACCATGTTCCTGACCTGCAATATTACATTCAGGATCACACATTCAAGGACAGTTTTAGAGTTCTACCATTGGGGTGTTATGACATTATTCTAAAGATGGAGTGGTTGGAGCAATTCAGTCCCATGTGGATCGATTGGCGAGTAAAGTCCATCTCCTTCCAGCAGCATCATAAGGATATTACTTTGAAGGGAGTCCAAGCCAATCAGACCACATGCTCCATGATCAGTGCTCATCAGTTGTGTACCATGGGTAAGCAAGGCGCAATTTCACACCTCGTCTTTGTCTGTGAACCTAATGCGGTTTCATCGGAGTTTACTGGCACAGGAGTTTACTGGCACACCAGAACTAATCAACAAATTGATCAATGAGCATGAGCACTTGTTTCAAACTCCAACAGAACCGCCACCTCACCGTCCTTGTGACCACTCAATTCCTCTTCTACCCGGCATGAAACCAGTTTCTATACGGCCGTATCGTCAGAGCCCAGATCAAAAAGATGAAATAGAAAAGCAATTGAAAGATATGCTATCCAAAGGTCTTATTCAGCCCAGCTCCAACCCATTCGCCTCACCAGTAATTTTAGTAAGGAAAAAGGATGGCTCCTCGCGTTTTTGTGTCGATTATCGCCAGCTCAATGCAATGACAGTTAAAAATAAATACCCGCTACCCATCGTGGATGAGCTGTTGGATGAGTTACATGGAGCGCAGTGGTTCACTAAATTAGATTTGCATTCAGGATATCACCAAATAAGAGTGACAGCGGGTGAGGAGTTCAAAACTGCTTTCCGAACGCACAATGGTCATTGGGAGTTTCAAGTGATGCCATTTGGTCTTACTAATGCGCCTGCGACTTTCCAAGGATTGATGAATCAACTCTTTGCTCAGCTTCTCAGGCAGTGCGTTCTGGTTTTCATGGACGGCATCTTGGTTTATAGTCCTTCCTTGACAGAACACTATCACAACCTCAAAAAAGTGTTTCACATATTACAAGACAATCAGCTCTTCCTTAAATGAGCCAAGTGCTCTTTTGCGCAGACTAAGTTGGAATATCTGGGACATGTCATTAGCTCAGCCGGTGTCCCCACTGATCCTACCAAGATTAAAGCCGTCCAAGAGTGGCCACAGCCAAAAACAACTAAACAGCTGCGTGGATTCCTCGGGTTAGCAGGCTACTACCGCAAGTTCATAAAAAATTATGGGATGATTAGCAGACCCTTGACTGATCTTCTCAAGAAAAAAGTAGCGTTTGTATGGACAGAGATGGAACAGCAATCCTTTGTGACACTTAAACATGCTTTGGTTTCAGCTCCGGTGCTAGCTCTACCAGATTTTGCAAAAGAATTCACACTTGAGACAGATGCAAGCGACACCGGTATCGACGCAGTTCTTATGCAAGCAGGTCACCCCATTGCATTCTTAAGCCGAGCTTTAGGACTAAGGGCACGCCAACTGTCAACATATGAGAAAGAGTGTCTCGCCATCCTAATGGCCGTAGACAAATGGAGGCCTTACTTACAGCAGAAATCCTTTACAATTGTCACAGATCACCGCAGCCTCATACATCTTGGAGATCAGCGGCTTACTACTAGAGTTCAACACAAGGCATTTGTGAAGTTATTGGGCTTGCAGTATCAAATTGTTTATCAAAAAGGGCATGACAACAAAGTAGCGGATGCTTTATCAAGGAAGGAATCACAAGATTCAAAAATATATGCACTCTCGACATGTCAACCTAAATGGCTTGAGGTGATTTTGGAAGGATATCTACAAGATGAACAATGTAAGAAGCTGTTATAGGAATTGGCCATATCCCAAACCAACCCACAAGGCTTTTCCTTGCACGATGGAATCATTCGATACAAAGAAAGAATTTGGTTGGGATCCCATAAAGACGCCCATCAAGCCATTCTCCAAGCACTGCATGCTAGTGGTCTGGGAGGCCATAGTGGAATAACAACTACTTATAACAAGGTAAAGGCCCTATTTGCTTGGCCAGGCATGAAGAAAGATATCAACACATTTATCTCCAGTTGCACTATTTGCAAGCAAGCTAAGTCGGAAAGAACAAAGCAACCAGGCCTACTCCAACCATTACCTATTCCTTCTCAAGCATGGCATACTATAAGCATGGACTTCATTGAAGGTCTTCCCAAGTCACAACGGTTCGACACAATTCTAGTAGTGATCGACAAGTTTACTAAATATGGGCATTTCATTCCACTATCATATCCCTTTACTGCTTTGACAGTAGCCCAGGCCTTTATGACTCATGTCTACAAGCTCCATGGCCTTCCCAGTGTCATCATTTCCGATCGGGATAAAGTATTCACCAGCAACTTGTGGTAGGAACTGTTCAGACTTGCTGATACAACTCTAAACATGAGCTCCACTTACCATCCACAAACGGATGGCCAAACAGAGCATCTGAATCAGTGCTTGGAAACATATCTGCGATGCATGACTCAGGCTTGTCCAGCGAAATGGTCCCAATGGATTCCGCAGGCAGAGTTTTGGTATAACTCGACTTATCATTCTGCCCTGGGCAAATCGCCATTTGAAGTGCTCTATGGATATGCACCTAGCTACTTTGGGGTTACAGCCACCAATGCAGGTACGACTGCCGAATTGGACTCTTGGGTCAAAGAACGAGCAACTATGCAAGAACTAATCAAGCACAACTTAGCTCGAGCTCAACAGCGCATGAAGACGCAAGCTGACAAACATCGAGTGGAAAGATCGTTTAATGTGGGTGATTGGGTTTATGTCAAGTTACAGCCGTATGCCCAACAAACAGTCACAAGAAGAACTTCGCAGAAGTTAAGTTTCAAATTCTTTGGTCCTTACGAAATACTCCAGAGGGTGGGCTCAGTGGCTTATCGCTTACAGCTTCCGGTTGGTTCAAATATCCACCCTGTTATTCATGTATCACAACTGAAAAAAGCACTACCTCCAGACGCTCAAGTCAGTCTAGATATCACTCTTCAGTTTTTGGTAGATGAAAGCACATTGTTTCCTTCAACCATAACCGAATTGAAGCTGTGTAAAGTTGGGCGCAAAGCAACACCTTATGGTTTAGTTACATGGGACTCCTTGCCGGATGACTGGAATTCTTGGGAGAATCTATACAAGCTGAAGGACTTTCCAATCGATGAACTTGAGGGCAAGTTCCTTCTTAAGGGAGGACGCATGTAACGGGATGTGTGCTCTATTGGGCTGCGTCCCTAAGTCTCGGCCCATGGCCTTGTATCCAGATTGTATAAGTACTCACCTGCTCAACAGAGGAGGCAACGAAGAAGAAAATACAACTCGAATTCCCCGATTTCTCTCTCCCTCACGTTCTTGTTCCTCTCTAGATCCCCAATTATTCTGAATTCTCTTCAATTCTCCCAAATTCCTCTGGTTACGTCCAAGGGTCGTAACATAATATTAATACTATGAAAGCATTAATACATCAGGCCTGATATATATGACTGATGTCAATTATTGACAAGATCAAATGCAGTTCTAATATGAGAAATTGAACTGGCAATAAAATCATCTCCATATATCTTCGAAGTATTGAAAAGTCTTGGCCTATGTTCATAGGAAAATCAAGACAAAATTATGGTAGGATGCACAAGTTTTTGAAAATCTGGCAAATCCATATAACGTCTAATCTCATATTGGATTTATGGTGGTATGACATGAAGTAATGTAAATAGACCAAATGGTATTGCATTATATAAGACACTACATGAATAAATATGGTTCGAACAAATGGTTTGCCATATGTGGAGTCATGTAGTATTTAATGCAATTGGTATTATGTTATTATCTAGAAAGATAATATATCTTGTATTGTATAAATGAAAAGGGTTATACAAAGGCAATATAATAAGATATAACGCTCCGCACACACTCTGGGAGGGTGATGAAGTCATGTGAATTATCTATAAGATATTATCTAAGAAAAATTCTGAACTATAATCCATTGGATGATCTTGTATATCATATGTTGCACTCTTTTTTCCTTAATGAGTTTTTCCTTTAAATGCATTCTCATGGCAAGGTTTTAATGATGTAATATCACAATACAAGTATTTATATGCGGTGCATTCTTTTCTCCATCCATTTTGTTCCAATGGGTTTTTGGAGAAGTTTTTAATGAGGCACATGCATATAAGTTATTTAATAAAAAGGGAGTATATGCAATGTACTCTTTTTCTCCGTCCATTTTTTCCATGAGGTTTTTGGAAGGAGTTTTAACGAGACATGTGCATTAGAAAGTTTAGGCTTCAAAGGGAAGTTTCTAAACTCTTATTTATGATCTTGAAGATCATATATTGCCGTCATTTTCTTCATTAATTTCCTTGAGAAATTTCTTATATGAAAGTTTTAACGAGACAATATAAATACATTGTTTTTTATATAATGTAAAGTTTTCTTCATCCATTTTTTCCATTGGGTTTTTGGATAAGTTTTTAATAAGGTATATAGATGATATACTAATGAAAAATATACATTGAAAGTATAAATGTATATTAGACAATTTTATTTTTTCCATCTGTTTTTCCACAAGTTTTTGAGGAGATTTTTATAGCATATTACTAATTTGCCTAAGGGGGCGTGTTAAGAAATATTATTAATAGGTAAATTATGAAAGGGTGTCTAATAAAAAGGTGCCTCTTTGTGGCACCCATTTGTTCTCTATACAAAGGGGCTTTGCCCATTGTAGTCACAACCAATGATAAATAAAGCATTCACTCTCTCTCAATTCTCTTTTATCTCTCACTGTGCTAATAGTGTCTCAACAGTCTTGGCTCTGGCAGAGTCATAGACCCAGAGATCGAACCCACTGCGTGACAGCGTGAGCCAGAGGTAATAATGTAAACAAGCCATGACAAACAAATCCAGCAACGCGGTACAAGATACGGGAGATTTTACTGACTCACAAATCACATTAAAAGTCTGAAGAACTTCAGAAGCCTTAACTTCTCCATGTGATGATGTTCCTGGCACGTGCTTACCATCGTGCACGGAGCACATCCTCCCAAAAGTCACCGTACCGTACAGCGAACCATTTTTTTGGGGGTTCTTTCTCGTTGAATTTGCTGATCAGACCTGCTTTTGACACATCTTATTTGGATGCCATATTATTTAGATACCATATGAACTTCTTTGGGCTTCAATTTTAATCGAAGCTATTTGATGTCTTGACTCTTGACTCAGGCCTGTATGACTGAATGATCGAAATACTCCAAGACTCTACCTTTATCATATATGGAATATACTCACATTCGATTTTTATCAAGGCCATACAGATAACAAAACTTACACGATCCAGATAATCTATCCAGAGTGCAACTTGCACCCGTCGTTCGCCCATCGCAATATTGCAAATTTAAACAAAACAGCTCGAAACATTTGTATGTCACGTTTGGCACCGCTCATGACAAGCCATGGTGGTCACCAGACACTTCAATGCCACCAGCGATTTCACAGGTACTGCCGGAGACTTTCGCCGCTGAGCGTCTCCATCTCTTTCAAAATCTCCTGGGACAGTGTCTTAACAGGAAGCTCAACATACTCAAGTAATTCGCCGAGGAATGGGATTGTCTCCGGAAGGAGAACAACGTACTCTTCCTTCAGATGTTGGACCATGTACCTCACAACCTTCAGGCCGAGCATTTTGGGACGAACTCGATCGCTCCTTGTCTGCATCAGCACCTGCAGTTTTATGGGGAAATATTGAATCAATGGTAACTGCATAAAAGAACTGAGCTATGATCTGGGGTTCAAATGGTTTTTATGAGATATATGTTGGCCCTTTTGTTGGGTAATTTAAACATCTGATTAATTTACTTGTAACACATTTATGAAATAATTCACGATCCGATCATGCGGTGATTTAAGAAATAAAGAGAAAATTGCACCATTAGTCTCCAAACTTATCCCGCCTATGCACATAAATCCGTAAGTATCAAAACCGTTTATTTAGGTAGCCAAACTTGCGAAAACGTTGCAATTAGGTCCATAAGTTGGTTTTTAGGCTGTTTTGGTGATGTATTCTGCCATGTCAGCGTCTACGTGTCATTTTTCTTTCTATGACAGAGATCTAAAGAGGTGAGAGAGATGACAAGTATGTATCACATTAAAACTAAAAAAAATACCACGTAGACACTGACATGGCAGTACACGTCATCAAAATAGACTAAAAAACAGCTGATGGACCTAATTGCAACGGTTTTGCAAGTTTGGGTACCTAAATAAGCGGTTTCGATACGTACGGATTTATTTACACAGGCGGGATAAGTTTGGGGACTAATAGTGTAATTTTCTCATAAATAAATATACTAGTTCCACCACTATATTGCTTGGTTCCAACCTCATGGTTTAAAGGCTTCCACAGAACATCTGACCGAGCAGTAACAGCCATTTGCCCCAAGCACAAAACAAGACTTTCATCAACTTCCTCAACTGATGAAGCATCTGGAACTGATTCAAGAGATTCAGGTGGTTCCTCGACAAATTGAGAAACAATAGATTTCAAAAGAACCTACAAACAGAAAAAGAAAATTAAAATGAAATGTTGGGATCAAACATAGGTTACCAGGAGAGGAATAAAGGCAGGAAGAACACATATATGATTCATAGATCAAATCACAATATAATGATACAAAAACAATGCGAATGATCCATGTAGATCAGAAAGAGAAGCGATAAAGATATGCAAGGTCAATATAAAATTTCCTTTTCACCCATTAGACATCTGAAAATAATGCCAAACCTAAAGGATGCCTTTTTCTAAAACCATGTCATTGATGTTGAAGCAGAACAGGAATCATTTGTCATGCACTTCTTTTAGCGGCTTGTGAAATGGATAAGAAAGTGAACAGCTAAGAGCATGTCAAACTTGTATAATAAAAAAGCTAACCTGGAAATTGAAGGAATCAAGGATCTTCTGGTCATTGTCATAAAGGAAACACTTGTGTAAGGATTTCAATATTAGAGCTCTTAAATTCCACTGTTTCAGTCCCAACAATTTATCCTTCTGTTCGACTAGAGTGTCTCCAAGTTTGGCCTTCTTCTTCTTTTGTTTGGAACAGATCAAAGCATTATCTTCTGATAGATATTGTACAGATCCCTCAAGTAGGTACTTGAAGTAAGGTGTAAACAAGGACCTTCAGAGACAAATGAAATGAGCAAGGTTAATAAGGTGTGGGTGGGAATGTTTAACATAACATGAGTGGAAAGTAGTTAAGAACATCAAATTGTCATTTAGTACAATGAAAGATGGGGGGGAACACAGAAGATCAACAAAAGACAATGTTGAATGAATCACAGGCACCTGATCATAAACTTTACAATGGTTTCGAAACCCATTTCTGCATAATGATTGCAATCCCCAAATTCAGTTCATGTTGTTAATATATAAAAGTATATATATAATTCCAAGAAACTAAACAGGAACTGGCCATAAACCAGTAAATAACTGATATCAACATATGCGTGGTTAGCACGACAATCACATGCATGTATATAAGCAGAAGACAAGGACCTATTCTACTGGTCAAGTAGCAGAAGTCAAATATTGAATCCATGAATTATTAAAGATAAGAGTTAGTAAGCAAGAGATAATTGGGTCCCTTCTCTTCATCTTTTATCTTGTTACCTTCTAGATGTTACGGCTAGGTCGGCGACCGGGCAAAGGCAATGGCGGAGGCGCCGGCCCTTTAGATGGCATGTAGGGAGATGACTGGTTCAGTTATGGTGTCCGCCGCGGCGGGCGTGGTGTCATCGTCTTCATCACTGGGGTATGCCTGCTCCAGGACGAACAACTGCTTGCAAATCTTGTGTGGCCCCGCACGTACCGCTCGTCGCAGTTGAAGCAGAGGCCTTGCCGGCGTCTGTCATCCATCTCTTCCGGCGTGAGACGGCGTGCCGTGCGGCCGGCAACAGCGGTGGTGCGCGCTGCCGATGACGGGATGTTGTCCAATTTGGGCGCCGGAAGCAACATGACCGAAGATGCCGATGGCGGTGTGGGAAGGAGGCCGCGTCCCCGTGGGCGGGAGTACTATGTGACTTGTTGCCGCTGCTCGTACGCCCGAGCGATGCTGATGGCAAACTCCAAGGACGACGGATTCTGTAGCTGCACGTCAATGCTCAGGGGCTCCTGGAGGCCGGCCGTGAACAGCTGTACCTGTTAATGTTCGGTTAGCGGCCCTGCGCGCACCAACAGCTCCATGAACTGTTCGCTGTACTCGACGACGGTGCCCGTGCGGCGGCATGCTGCCAGCTCTCCCAGCGGATTGGCACGGATGGGCGGGCCGAAACGGGTATTTAGAAGTTCGGCGAATTTGCGCCACCATGGCGTCCCTTCTCGCTGTAGGCGCATGTACCACTGTTGCGCGGCGCCGTCCATACTGAAGGAGGCCATGCACACCTCTTCCTCAAGGATGCGTTGTTGGTGGAAAAAAGATTCGCATTTGTTGATGAAGAGCAGAGGACCTGTCTTCCCGTCAAACTTGGGAAAATCCCTGGGCGAACGGGCGGCAACGGCTGCCGTCCGGTCCATGTTGCACCACCTCACGGTCGTGCTTCTCTAGTCGCTCGATGGCTGTCTGATGCTGCTGTTGCCGTTGCTCCAATCGGGCGAGCGAACCATCGATGGTTCCCAGCTTGGCATGGATGGTGCTCAACTGGGTGAGCTGTTGAGCGATGGCGGCGAGTTGCTGTTGGACGTCGTTGGTGGATGGGTTGGACATGGCTGCGGTGGTGGCAGTGGGCAGAGGATCGGTGACTCCTGATACCAAGATGTTACGGCTAGGTCGGCGACCGGGCAAGGGCAATGGCAGAGGCGCCGGCCCTTTGCTTCGGAGATAGTGATCGTCGGCTGGAAGCCTCCGATCAATGGTTATAGCAGGGGGAGAAGCTAGAGAAAGAGGAAGGAGATAATAGATTGATCTTATTTCTTAACCAATTCCATCTATGCCTTGCGGCTTACATAGGCTCTTGGCCAACTAACTTCCTGGATAAAAGATAGCTAACTAATCTACAAGCTGATGCTAATCTTCTTCTAATCCTTATCTTCTCCTGAGCCACTTTGGCCGGTAATCGGCTTAGGACGCCTACTATAGGTGCGTCCCCACATAACACTACATAAGCAAACAAGATAAGTAAGACAAACTGAAAAGAAGGGTGTTAACTTAAAAGTAGAGTTAGAGATGGTGTACGTGTGTTAGGTTGTGTGCATGAGTTTAATTCAAGAAAGAAGAAATATTTCTCTCCAGTCTCCTGATCCATCTAGCTCTTTCATCTCTCCAACTAGAATTTTCTAACGGTACGGCAATCAATGCTGGTTTTAGAAACAAGGGTCACAACTAATGTGTTTTTTCAAATTTTGCTTCTACTAACAATGTATTTCTTTGCAAATCTACTTATTAAGTTAATGTTCACCTAAAAGATGGCTCACTAGCATGGTAGTTAGCAGGTGTGGAGCATGCCCAGGCACATGATATACCAATTAAAAGTATCCTGGAACCTCAGAATAAACAAGAGCACAAGATCAATTGTGCCAACAAGACAGGCAGAGAAAAAAAAATCTAGACAAAAGAGGTCATATACTATGTATAGATTAAACTCACTTGGGCTCAATGCACCAAACAAATCATTGACGGCTTGATAGTTGCGGAAGGAGTCCCTTTCCTCATCAGCAGTGAGATTCTCCGGTTCCTTGGGATTGAAACCTGTTTCTACAATTCTCCAAATAGAGGGATGAATAGACATTAGATAAATATTCATCTTATGCCTCCATTGTAGGTAGTATGTGCCATCAAAGTGAGGTGCACGCCCATTTGGGACAGAGACATGAGATGAAGATGTTGCATCAGGATAAACATAAGGAATAGCAACTCTTTTGTTGCCCTTACTTGGGGTCCCAATCTCCGTATCGTCTTTGTCGTTGTTCGGCATAATTCTTCAAGCTGTTAAGCTCAAAACAGGAGGTTAGGTTCTGATACCAATTGAAAGGATCAAAACAGTAGCTATCACGTCGGGTGTTCTGATGTAGGTTCGATGTTCTGATCTGCGTCGGATGTTTCGATATACGTCGGATGTTCCGATCCTGGTTGATCTGGAATCGATGTAAACCGGTGTTCACTAGATGAATCCTTTTCTTTGTGGAGACGGAATCACACCTTCACAAACTCTGGAACCACACGACACAAAGCTCGGCGACTCACCGGCGACACCTAGCCGTCTAGTAGCCCTTCAAGCCTCCAAGAGTAACAAATGCGATGAAGAATTGTTTAGGAATCACTAAGTGCTCAAGAATTTGATGCCTCTAAATTCATGGAACACATTGGGTGCCTTGATCTCGTTAGATCTGGATCTCACAAGATGAACAAGAGAGAGAAAAAGGTTTGTGTTCTTGAGAGCTGATGAAGAAAAGAGTGTAAGGTTCAAAATCTCAATCAATCAGGGTGTGTAACGTTTGGCAGGTGGAGGAGGAGAGCTTTAAAAAGGGGATCTCGAAATATGGTTGTTGCTGTAGAGAATCCCTCATCGGATGTTCTGACCCAAACCGGATGTTCCGATGTGGTGCTTTCTGGATTGCACTGGAAACATGCAGACTGGGTCCACCATTGGATGTTCCGACCCACGTCGTATGTTCCGATGGGTAGGTTCTGTATATAGGGTATTTTTGAGTGGAAACTCACACGAACTTCGAGATACCTACTTTGAGCACTTAGAAACCTTTATATACTTGTCCGTAGCATCCCCCTTTATAGTACGACATGCCAAGGCTCAAAAAACAAAGATTTACAATTTGCGACTATATAGAGTCTTGATGCCACCTTCAATCTATAAAAGTTTGAGGGTTACTCCACCACTTTTAACTAAAAGCATTAGCCCTATAATTTGTTAATCATAAATCACCGAAACCTACTTGGGACCTAGATGCACTTTCACATTAGTTCAACCAAGCCAATAAAGATTGTTTTGGATAAACATTCTAGCCTCTATATGTTTAGACAAAGTCATCATTACACAAAAACAAATATTTGCAGAGACAGCTTAATTTGGGTCTAAGAATCTACTATTAGTAGCCATTGTTTAGATTTTAAATATAATTTGGCATTTTGGCCCCTCTAAAGTTGACGAATATAGGGTTGGCCTCCTGTAATTTTATATTCAACCGCAAACACTGGATATTTGATACAATGCTGATGAAGAATAGAGAAGCAGGACCCCTCGGGAATATGCACAAATTGGTTTACCTTACAAAAAAGGCATCAAACTTTCATTGTCAAGCCCCTGAATTGTGCATATCAGCAAGCTACAGCTTCAGCATGTGCAAGTAGCATCACAAACATCTTTGTGCTATTTTCTGCACCTAACAACTTATCGAAATGGAGTGGAGACCAGCTTACTAGACTCATGAGGATGCAGAATGATGCTCGCGTCCTCATCTTTCTCACTCGATCTGTAACATCCCAATCTGGGGAGGTTTAACAAAATTTGGCCAAATTCAAAATGCGTTTGAATTCGACTTTGACCGACATGTGGACCCCACTACCTGTCACTATAGCATTCCCTTTTCCCTTTTTCTCTCTCTCTCCCTCTCTCTCTCTACCACCCGCGCCGCTCGGCCATCCTTGAACACTGTAGCCGCGCTGCATCGCCGTGCTCGCCGCGCCGCGCGCTGACCCCATCATGGCCGCGCCGCGCGTGCATACCTCGCCGAGCCGCACCATGCCCTAGCACCGCCGCCTGCAACCGCGCGGAATCCACGCCGCCCTGTCGCCGCCCAACCCTCCTCTATGTTCCCCGAGCACGCTCTCGTGACCCCGTTCCAACCCGCGCCCATTTAAGCACCGAGCTCCCTCGCCGACGCCGGTTTCCCCTTCCCCCAAATCAACATTCCACTGCCGCCGTCGCAATTCCGTCACACCAGTGAGTCGTTGGTCTATTCCTTCCATTCCGCGGCTCTAGACCGTGTGCTAACCCTTTCGCCTCGGTCAATTTTAGACGCGAAGCTCGGAGATGCTGGGTCGACGCTGCCCCTGTCTCGGCCGCCGTTGGGCTCACCGTTGCCAGCCATTTTCGAGCCCGTTCACCCCCATCAGAGCTCACGGTGAGCACCTCATCGATCCCCTCTAGCTCCCAGAGCATGCACATGGCCTGTAGATCTCCGTCTCGGCTTGTATTTCTCCGGCGAGCCTTCGGATCGCTGCTGCAGCTGCGCCGCCGCATCCAGCCACCGTTGGCCTCGACGCCGGCACCGCTAGGATCCCTAGGGCCCGTGGATGATGGGGTGCTAACGCACTTGGCCAGAGATGCCCTGTAGCGCCGCCGTGTCGCGTGCCGTCGCCGCCAGGCCACGTCGACGGCTGGAGCTACACGATGGCGGAGGGAGGGCCGTTGGATCTGTCACGGAGATTCGTGCAGAGAGCGAGCGTTGGAGTTGATGACACACGGGCCCCGTCGGTCAGGGTACCTCTTCGCCATTGGCTCAAGCTTCGGCGCTGAGTCGCTGTCCAGTGGGTCCTCGGCCCTATCTGTCATGGTTAGTGGAAGCGCCGGCACCGCAGGCGCCTTCGTCCCGCGTTGGCGTCGGATGGAAATCCTCCTTCGGTGTCGTCGCCAGCCGCGCGTGCGCGCTGCGCGCGAAGTAGGCCGTGGGCCGTATCTAGCTGCTGGGCCGTCCGTCGGATGGCTCGGCCTGAGCGGTGTATTTTATTTTTCCAGCGTTTAATGATTTATCTAATTACAGATTTAGCTCTTGATTTTATTTTAAATAGCTAGTGACTTCCAAAAATCATAGAAAGATTTAGATAAATACTAGAGACTAGTTCTGAATTATAAAAATATAACAAGCAGCCACGGTAGTACAAAATCTGCGCTGTTAGTTGTAGTAGTAGTTTTTCCTTTTTAAAAATGGTTAAATTGATTCTAGGATATTTATGGGCTATCTTTAAATAACAATCTAGAGCCAAATGTCCTTTAGAAATTATTAGATATATAAATGCCTTAATAATCCTAGAACAAACTTAATTTGCATTTCAACTTAAATTAAATCATAAGGGTATTCATATTAAAGGGACATTTACTAAATAGCTAGACCTTTCTTTAGTAAATCACCCTTAAGGTGCTTTTGGTTAATAAATTATTAAAGAAACATAACCTAGGATTATCTCATTATTTAGGAGCCTTAGTATATTGACATCTCCGGTTTAACTTTACCTCGTACGTAGGTGGAACTTTCGATAGTCGTCATTTTATGTTGCCGAGAAACCCTAATCACCCTTTTGCGACCTTATCATGCCAAATAGTATTTTTGGGTTTAGAGACTATTATATATTACTAATATTATTTATTAATGCACTATGGCATGCATAACATATCATACGGAAAATAGGTTCGCTAATCGACCTTAGGTATTTATGCCGACAGTTCGACCTAGATCGTGCATGCATCATGTTTTCCGTTGCATTATTAGTAGTAATTATTGGTTATTGGTATGTTTAGACGTAGGCGATCCCGAGGGGAGATTTGGGGACGCTGAAGAGGACCACCTACCGGAACAAGGCGAGTTAACACTTACTCTTTAGATGTGATCCGTATTAGGGAGAGACAGCGACTTTCCCTAGTGCGGATTAACATCGCTAATACCATGTTCATTACCCAGTTTTTCTTAAACTATGTTGTTTAATTATTAAAGATGCATGCTTAGTAGATTGCCTAATTGTTAATCATGTTATACCTACACATGCCTGCCTTGAACTGTTTTAGCCTTAATGACTGCCTTGATTGTCATTACTCTTGTTAACCTATGATTAGTTTGGTAACAACTTTAACCCTACCTAATGGGTAAAACTTGCTTAGACCGGCTTAGGCTTATCAAATCTTCTGGCTAATTGCCACGAAACGATGAACCGATATTCACCGGTCACTCATTATTCTCATTTAATATGATATGACATATGATAGTTAGGGCTAGTAGATGCATGTTGGGCTGCTTGTGTTTGTGGGTTTGGATAGGTGGGTACTTGGTCAGTTTGGGTCAGTCGGTTGGGAAGGTCCAAGTGTGTGGTGTGGTCGATGACCGTGGAAGTAGAGAAAGATTGGTGGGTTACCCCTAGTTGGATTTGGACATCCTGAGGGATGATTAAGGCACGAGATGCCTAGTGCTGGGTTTAGCCAGGGCTTACCCAGGAGGAGCGCGGATAGACACGCGTAGCGGGGAGGCGCTGCCATCTGCGGGATGGTTCCAACACAACGCGTGGCCATCGTGCGGAGCACGTGATGTGGATCGCCAGTTGTGAGCACTCTGCAGAGGCCCTCTGGGACCAGTCTCGATAGGGGACCGGAATTGGCCTTCACCGAGGGTGAAAAAGGCCACACATCCTCAGGATGACGGTTGTCTAGGGAGGGCCGGCAACCCTACTAGGCCGGGGTAATCACGCCATGGCATGTGTGGTCTGCAACAGGATTCACCAAATTCTGGAATGATGGCGGAACTAGGATTGGTTGGGGGCAACCAGGAGAAAGTCTGAAAGTAACAGCTGGTATGGTGATTGTGTAAGTTGGTTGGGTTTATGGTTGTGGTGGGTTGGTCAATTTGTGCGTGGATTGTGTATAAGCTGGTATGGATTGAGGTGATTGTGTAAGCTGGTTGGGTTTATGGTTAAGAGTTGATCGATTTGTGTGTTGATTGTCGGGTACGGCTGATATAGGGGTTTGGGATGCATGATTATGATGGAAACCTCTGATTTATTCATAACAATACAAGTAATAGTTAATTCCTAGTTAGGTTGTTTCCAAAAGTCTTATAAACTTGGCTTTACGCAAATAAAATAACCCTCTCCTCCAAATAAAGCCTTCTACACTAAAACGCATTAAGGGAAGTGTTAACTAGCCAGCGTTTGGATGACGCTGACCTCGCCTACTTACAATCTTTAGATGATGGCGTCGAAGAAGACCCTTACGCATGTCTCGAAGACGACGGACAGGACCATGGTGGACCCGAGGAGTCTTAGGGGCCGCTCCAGTCGCTGAGGGACCGTAGTCGATAGGGATTCTTTTGGGTAGGTATTTTTGTGTCCGCTGTACTCTAAACTATTCTTTTGTAATTTAAGGCGTGTATGGGTCGCCTTACTAAAGTTTCCTATGGGCGCAATATTGTGATGTAATATTCAGGAATTTATTCTATCGATGTATGCTTGTATCGGCTACTTGTCTTATGTGCTAGCGTACTGATCCAAGGGCTAGTGCAAGGGATTGTCGTCCCTCAAGGTAAGTTAAAATTGAGGGGTAGCACGATCCCTCGACGGCTCGACTCAATAGGGCAGTGGATAGAATTCATTAGCTGAGCACTAGATTCGTACATGCCAGCAGCAATGGCATCTCTCTCTTTTTGCCATGTTTTAATTTAAAGATGGTCGGCAGCGGCCCAATTATGCTAAAGCCCATACCGTGGCCTGCCAGTATCCAACTCGACGACACCGTTGCATTTGCTGTTTTGCAATGGATTTGAAATGGTTGCTATGCATCGCACTTCGTTTCTTATTTGGTTCGTTGGAATTTCACAAAAGCAATTGGCTTCCTGTAAAAATATGATGAATTTGCTTCTGCTAGACTTAGCGCGAGTACACAAAACGGTGGTGACCGAATTCCTGGACTAATATGCTGCCTCTCTAACCCAATGGAATTTCAGAAAATAAATTGAACAAACTATCTAAAAGAAAGGTGTGTTTTGATTTTTGCTACTATAGAGTTTCAAGTTTAAAGAAATAAAAACACAATAGTTCTTACGTTATCGAACGGGTGGCGTGACCCTCA
Organism: Raddia distichophylla; assembly: GCA_005191435.1. Lineage (NCBI taxonomy): Eukaryota > Viridiplantae > Streptophyta > Magnoliopsida > Poales > Poaceae > Raddia > Raddia distichophylla. Next base: position 464,521 of record SPJY01012963.1, read on the forward strand.
CGTGCTTTGATGTGCCTACTCATCATAGCAATAATGTGGTGGGTCCCACTACTATTACTATACCATTCTTCTAGCGCTCTTTTCCTCGGTGGAGGCGGACATGAGCATTTGCCACTGCTCTATTTGATGACTCCACGAGCCTACACATTTTTTTCGTTGCTCATTTGTTTCACCCTCATTGCTTGTTGTCAGATGTTGTGCTCTGTTTGTGTGTGAAACCATGGGAGACTTGGTGACCATGTGGATGTCCTATGCTCGTGATGAGTATATTTTGATGTTGAGGCTTGTGATCTTTGGTTGAGAATTCTGTTTTGGTTCTCGTCATTTTGGTGCAATTTTGTTTTTCCTTAGGGATTTGAGTACGTGGAGTATTGATCTTCTGGTGTTTTGAGTGTAGTGTCGGGAAGATTGAGATGTCCGTTGCATATATTGATTGCATGTTTACTTATGTTGCGATTGGATAGCGCGATGCTACATGATGGCTTGCTTGTTTGTGTTGTTGCAGAACTTTGAGGCTAGGTTGTGGGGCATGCCGAAGACGGTGAGGCCAAGTCTAGATAGATACCGTGGTGAGGCATGCAGAAGATTGGTGAGGCCGTGATGAGGTAGTGCCAAAGATGGGTAAGGCTAGGATTGACTAGATACTGTTGTAAGGTGGTGCCGAAGATGGTTGAGGTTGAGGAGTAGCTATGACAGTATAGGCAAGGTACCAGAATGGAGTTTTTGCACAAGTTGATTGTGATGGATTTCACGATGTTGTTCACGTGGATTCGAGTGCTTGATTTGGACTAACCACTGATCAAGTAGGTGAGACGGGTCAAGATCATGGGTTTGCCTTAGTTTGTTGGTTCACAAGTAGACAAGCAGTGTTGTTGGTCGGGGCTGGTTGCCAGGTTGGTCCGAGAGGTTTTCGGATGCGTAAGAGGTAAGGTTGTTCCCGTTCTAGAACCTTTCATACTTGGCGGACGCTTTGAGATGAATGGAGCTCATGAGGCTCCAGTTGGCGGCCGAAGCCTTCACCGCGAGTCAAGGTGGTTCGGTAGGACCCGGACACGTGAAGACAATGCGGGGAGGTTCGAGACCGCACGTGGCGAAGGATGTGCAAATGCTTTGACGTGAAGAGATCAGAGGGACAGTCGACTTCGTTTCAATATCCGTCTATGGGAGAGAAGTGTTAATGGGCTTTACATGTTGGCCCATGGTTGACCCCATGTAGGGCATGGGTGCTATACAAGGAGAGGCGGTGGAGACTTAGGGGAATAACCTTCAGCCACCATATGTAACCCTAGGAAATGATGTGAGAGGGGGAGAGCCCCCTTCCCATGGGTGCCTCATGAGAGGCTTTGCCATTCAAAAGGAATGGCTTTGAAAATCCCCAAAACCCAAAATATTCCATTTGAATTCTAGAAATTTCCTCAAATATTTATATGCCTTGCTTTTATTTCTTTTCCTCCAATAGTTTGTGAAAAAAAGAGAAAGAAAAGGGAGAGATGGGATGGTTGGGGTTTCCCCAAGAGAGTGAGATTGGGAGGCGACCGACTAGCTCACGGTAGCATCAGCCAAGCGGCGGCGTGTAATGTTCGTGATCTTACGCACTATAGAATAAATCCGCAAGCAGACGAATATCGTTGTAGTTTTCACCTGGGAGTATTCCAAGGTATCGCTTTTATCCATAGGGAACTAGGGTAAGGATATAACTATCGGTTGATAAATACATCTCTATTATTTAAGATACCAGCTAATATAAATTGCAGGGGTAGGGATAATGATATGATAAGATAACAATGACAAACAGAGGAGTGTAAAAGATAAAACAGCAGACTCAAATAGTTGGGAGGTCAACATGACGAGTTTAATGTTCCTAAAGTAAGTTCAATTAATTACTAAGCTTGAGCTAGTAGATAAATGAATGATAGATTTGTTTAATAACTCCCGGAGCTCGGCCAATTCACTACCACCTGCTATCAATTATGAACACTTGATGATTATGATCACCCCCGATTGGGCTCATCTGGGCTAAGACTAACGGGGCGGACTTCACAAAAGTTGATACCACTCGGATAGCAAGGCGGTCACCACCTACAACTTACCTCACCACTGTTGAATCAGGTGTCTACCAAGTCAGAACTTGCTTCATAAACGTCGTCTAACACAAGAGCTGATCATTTCCTCTTGGATCCTTGGCAAAACGATCTAAGTTCAATTTTGGCAACCTAAGTATTTCAGCACGAACCCAAACTCGACTTAAATAGGGCTATAAGATTCCACAGTCTCAACTATGCGGAAGATAAATGCTCAACTTATATAAAGAAATGAACTTGTATTATAGATCAAAATCTTACAAGGAAAGGTAAATATACAAAAGCTATTACCCGAATTTAAGAAGACACTTCCAGAACTCCGAGCCGTAGCTCTACTCGATTGTATCGCCCAAACTACGAAGACTACTCTTGCTAATGACAAAGTGTATCTCCAAGTGATGTGTGTGTGTGTTACAAAGTGAGGTGAGGGGTCCTTTTATAGCGGAGCCAATGGGTGGTTGCCATGGTAGGGGACATGTGCCATCTCCACACCAGCTGAAAGGGAACCCCAGGGGGATTCTAAGGGGGTCAGCCGACCTAGGGTGGGTCGGGTGACCCACCTTCTGCACCTCCCGGCCCTCGGTTTCTCTAGGGATGCTTTATTGATGGTGTAGATTATCTCCTCATGTCAGTTTTGACAATTGGAGCCAGTAAAATCTGCTTCCAAGTGGCCCTATTGATAAGATCATGGCACCAATGCATATGTGGAAGTGCTCCTTTTTCTGAAATCTAGTTCGTCCCCTAGAAGCATATCAAGATTTCACGTCATACTATGTAATAGAAGATCAACTGGAGTCGAGTACGACTCCAAATAAAGAAAGGGAGAATGATGAAGACATCACTACATCGGATACACCCATGGGAGCAACGACGAAATACTCCCCTCCCGACCAACAACCCTCGACAAGCATTCTAGGATCGATTACCCGAGCCCGCGCACGACAAATTAATTATCAGGAAAAGTCATTTCTCGGGTTGTATGTTTATAATTGTGATAATAGACCACTGAATAGTAATATTCTTATTCTTAGGAACTTGAACTATCACCAGGTACAAGGCATTAAAACACCAACCAAGACAGGCCTAAATTACCGGTCTGAATTCAAACAGGCCTAGAGAATGCAAACGGACTCCGTCTGGGGAATGTGAGCACTCGTTGGAAAGATAACTTCACCATCTTTCCAATGGATTCAACCTCACATTCAAATTCCAAACTATCTGGCCGCAGCAGTCAAAATCGTCTCATGGACAGAATCAGTCTTTTCCTCTTCTTGGGTGCTGCATCACTATTAATTTGGGCTGAGTCCCCATGTATTTCTGTTGCGTGAGAGCACCTCATAAACTCATCTCCCTGCTCTATATATTGGACAAGCCTCTCCCTTTTCTTCTTAGATTTTATTTTAGATCAGTTGCCCCCATGTGTGGAACTATATCGCTTGTTCTCCTGTCTGGGCTAGAGCAGTTGTAAACAAGTTCAAAACCTCAGTTCGAGTGTGTGCTTTACTCTTGTTCTTGCGAGTTCTTCGATTGCTTGCAAGGATAGACCTTCATGGTCAGGTCATCCGGGCTTTGGCACGGTTGATAACAATTAGGAGTGTGGTTTAGCGATTGTGGGCGCTTATCCTTGGGTGGTTCGTAGCCGGATCGTTAAAGTCATCCTCCACCTAAATCGAATATATCCCCTCACCGGAATATCGGAAACACGTGAGTCCATCATTTGGTATCAGAGTGACGGTTGACCCGTGAGTTCTTGTATCTTGTTTAGTTGTTTGTTTGTGTTCTTCCTATAGTATAGAAAATTTGCCCCACAAAAAGATTGTTCACCCACTGTCCAAGCCTCTTTGTGCCATTTCAATCTATTTATTCGGTTTGCTAATTTGAGCTTGTGTTCGTTCTGGTGTTGTATTGTTGCTGTTCATCTTATTGTTCATCTCCCCCACCTCCAAATCCATTGAAAACACAAAAAACAGAAGGACCAAATCCAAATTTTCCATTTTTGCAGTTGTCCCTAAAATGGTATATCTCCCAATTCCCTAGTCCTTTTTATATGAAACCAAAAAGAGAAGATTCAAGACTTGTTTTTCTATCATCCTGCCAATTTTCAACTCCATACATGAAAATAACAAGGGGGAAGAGCTCAATCAATGGGCTATCGGTGCAGCCGACAAAGCCGCCGCCGCCGCTCACGCCCTCATGGAAGACCTCTCGAGCCAGTGGCGTGAGGCAGCTACTGAAATCCGTGGGTTCCCGCAACTATATTCAGTGCGAATTCAACTTGCCTCTACTACTGGAAGACACAGATAATGTCCCTAGTAACAATATCGGAGGCTTCATCCGCCTCACTAGGGAAAGAGATTTGCTCCTTCTTTTGTTCCTTTTGGTTCTTTGCAAGCCAGCGACGAGCCTTAGCTCATTATGTTGCGCTGCAAAGCCTTTGTAATCCGGCCTAAGAGCCATTAAGTAATGAAAAAGTTTTTTAACCATCTGACTTATTTTTATCTTCGTGCTGCCGTTGATTTCTGACTGATATTGCCTTCGTCCGAGCGAATAAGCCGATCCAAATTTCAATTCACCACTCACACTTTATCGTTTCCTTCTGAAAGAAATTAGTCGGCAAATCCGAGTGGTTCAATTTGACATACGCCAAAGTAGCTGCATTCCGGTACTGAACAAGACCTAGCCCAAAATACGCTCCGCGGCCCTTTAAATTTGGGAACAAGGGAACGAACTATTCTACCCCGCACATTTCTTGCGCTAGCAGTTTCATTCTCTCCAACTAACTCTGCCGCTAGGGTTTCCTTCCTTCGCACGCTCTTCCGGCACCAATCTCGATCCAGTAATTGCTCCACCGTCTCTTGTTGAAGCGAAAGTGATTAAGAGCTCCAAGGAGTGGATGAAGTCCATTACCATAGACCGGCGGCTACAGAAGCTCGTGTCTACAGACGTACTCCCATCAGAGGAGTTAATTTCATGGTGCGCCGCCGCCGGTGAGTCCTCCCCTGCCCCTCGTTCTAACGAGATGGTGATCTTCGGGTCCTTTTTCCTTTGCGGCCTTGGCCTTTCTTGCTCCTCCTTCCTTAGGGAGCTTCTGCATTTTGATGGGATCGAACTGTCTCATCTCAATCCCAATTCTATCTTTCAAATCACCGTCTTCGTTCATGTTTACGAGGCGTATTTGGGATTGCGCCCCATTTTGATCTCTTCTGGTTCCTTTTCCTCCTCAAACCCATTCTGAGCAAAACAGCCCACAAAGCCGTGAAAGGCACTGGCTTGCAGCTGCAGGAAGGGGCAAAGAAGTTTTACTTGGACCTCCCCCTGAAAACGTCAAACAAGGGCTAGCATGCCGAATGGTCTTATTGCGCCAACCTCTCGCCAGTCCTTCAATCATAGGAAACTGTCCCACCGTCCTTACTTCTTGGTCCTCCCGTCTCACCGAGCGCGAAGATAGCCAAGTTAGAGAACTACTTCCCCTCCTTAGGGATTTGAAAGCCAAGGGGTTAATCGGCGTCAGTGTGGTCATAAACTACAACTTCCGCCGTGTCCAACTCTTGAAGAAGCTCATTCACCTTGGATTCGAATACTCGGGATCCAAAGATGCCACTCGAGAGAGCGAGGATTAGGATCTCCCGAAAATCCATAACCGACCGAGTGGCCGATCTCTTCACCCCGGGCACCATTATTGCAATGCTGACTACCCAAGTCCTTATGGTTTGTCAAACCCGCCCCAACAGTATCAAAGAATTCCACCATGTCCGACCGAATCCAAACTTCTCACAGGAACGTGCGGCGTTCTTCTCACCCCTCCGCTTCTTGAAGCCCCCGGTCAGAAAGAAGCACCGTCTAAGCCATGCAGAGGACTCGGCTCACGCTCCCCCAGCCAAAAGGTGGACATAGGGATCGCCTTTAAGGACTCTGATGAAGACGAGGAAGAATACCACACGCCTCTTTTGCATTGGCGTCGTTAGTGCCCAAAGATTAGCGTCGCTCCTACCGGGCAAGCTCTGTGCCCTCCATCACCTCCAACTGCTGGCCCGGAGGCCACATCAGGGCCAGGAGGACTTCCAGGTTAAATCCCAAGTGATCATGCCACTAGGAAGAATATAGGTGTTCGGAACAAAACGTCACAAAGGTTTCCCCTCGCAACTTCCTTCTCCTTTCGACTATTTTGTCAAAGTAGCGTTCTTGGTGCCTTCTTTTACTCACAGGAAGCTCACCCTAGGAATTTCCAAGGGCAGGGCGAGCGCAAAAGCTTCAGCCTCTGTAGTTGCTACTCCACCTCAGAATCCCCAGGCTGATCCAAACCCCATCAGGGAGTCAACCCAACACGCAGCTCCCTCACCGAGAATGCTTCTCCGCCCTAGGGAGTTCATCAGTCCTCCGAGGCCAAGGGCCCTATCCCGGCTCTAGATTCAAAAAGCTTGGAACCGGAAATCGAGGAAACTCCTCGCCCCGCCGCCCATGCCAACACTCTTTCTCTCTGTGTAAAATGGAGAAAAGAGATGGAAGGCTACAAGGTAGATGACACCCATGAGGCAGAAGAATGGGAAATGCTACGGAATATGGCGCAGTTTAGCTCTGAAGTATTTGAGGTAATCCATCTTTATATATTGAATTTTATCACAATTGGAATGCATCTGATCATCTCTTTTGTCTCCGCCCGGCACATGGGCAAGCGGTCGGCGCAAAATTGCAATGCCTTCGGAAAGCCGTCAATCAATTGAAATCAAGGGACAAATTTGACAATGCGCTTTATGCGCAGAAGTCAAGATACCGTGGTGAAATCGAAAAGCTCCGCAAGGAAGTCACCGAACTGCGCTACCGCCACGTAGAAGAAGCCAACACCGTCCAGAGTAAGAATCTATCCGACTAATGCCAATCTCATTGTTAACCTCGAGAAATCTCATAAACCTCCCCTCCACAGGCCGTGATGAAGCCCTGTCTTCCCTCCACGAATAGCTCAAAGCCTTCGAAGAAACGCAAAAAGCTTTGGAGGAGAACCAGAAAGTATCAGAGGCGAAGCAAAAGGCCCTAGAAGGAGAAACTTTCCTGGCAAAAGTCCAAGCTGAGAAGGTGGTGCAAGAACTGAAAGGTAAAACTTCCAATCCAAGCCCTCCTCTGCTCGGGTCTGCTCATATTCCCGTCTCATCATCTTGACCGACTGATTTGCAGCTTATCATGTTAAAACCAAGGCACAATTAGATGTTTTCAATGAAAACGTGAAATCCACCATTGAGCTGCGCAGCGACACTCTGAAGGCAGCAGCTCCGATAAACCAATTTCTTTATTCTGAAGAAGAGTTGCACACTAATTCAGATGTTGTGATGGCCCGGCCGAGTAACGCCCCTACATACAGGAAGGTCTTTGCGAAGTAAGCTGTGACGACCTGCACGAGCCAAGCTTTGGCTATCGTGAAATCACATTATCCTGATATCGACCTTGAGGTCGTAAAAGAGGGATTCGCCTAATAGGAAGTAGAAGCCTCTGCACAAATGGAAGAAGCAGGGAGACTTCCGCCGCATTAGTTGAGAACTTGGATTTGTAAATATCATTTTGTCGTCGAAACATTTCCACGATGTATACGATTGTTGATCCTCTATGCTATTCATGTCGTTTATCCGAGTATTTGTTCATCATACTTTTCATATAACGCCTTTACCCGACTAGTATAGCCCCCGAGTGCTAGGAATTGTCGCTAGGTTCTCTCCCCAGACACATGCCGAGTGACTAAACATTGTCATTTGCGAAGTAAGGCGCCGCTACTAAGGATTTCATGATACTCAAATTCAACAACCATATGTAAAGAGAAAGTAACTTTATTAAGAAAATAGGGTACGGCGAAGCTGCACACTATTTAATGTAGCCCCCGACTTACTGCTTAGTCGTATACGGCTAAGTAGCAAGTCAAGAAAGCCTTTATTTTGCAGGAAACTCGAATACAAGATTCAAGAATAAAAACGACGTATCTGTTCGATGTTCCAGTTGTTAGGCACGATTGATCCATCCTCACGCTTGAGCCAATAAGCCCACAGGTGGGTAACTTCGTCGATCACATGCTTTTGATTCCTTCTGAGGACCAGATCCCCTTTGGAGAATGCATGACCCCATATATTGCGTAGATGATAGCGACGTAGGCACTGGATCATGCTGCTTCCCTGGCATCTTAAAGCCATTCAAGGTCTTCTAATCTTCCTTCGTCCATCTGGTTGTCTTCATAATTTTTGAACTCATGGGGATCAAAACCTCAATTCAGTCGAGAGAACTGCCTCCAAGCCATATAGTAGGAAGAAGGGTGTCTGCCCGGTCGCTTGAATTGAGGTCGTTCTAAGTCCCCACAAAACCGAAGGCAACTCGTTAACCCAGCGCGTGGCATATGGTTTGAGCCGATCGAAGATCCTTGCTTTGAGTCCTTGTAAAATTATCCATTAGCGTGCTCTACCTGCCCATTGCTTCGAGGATGCGCCACCGATGTGTAACAGATCTTGATACCCAATTCTTCGCTGCAATCTTGAAATTCGCTGCTCTTGAACTGGACGTCGTTGTCGGTGATGATCCAATTGGGCATGCCAAAGCGAAAAACGATATCTCGGAAGAACTCGCGTCCCTAGGCCACCGTGATGTCAACGATCGGCTTGGCTTCAACCGACTTTGTAAACATATCAATAGCAACGAAGAGATGAGTAAATCCACCTTGTGCCCGCTTGAGTGGGCCCACCATATTGTGATTCTAGACGACGAAGGACCAGGTGATTGGTATTGTCTGTAGATCCCAAGCCGGCATATATATGAATCTACCGTGCAAAGAATTGTTAGCCATCGCGTCTACGTACTATGTCTTCTGCGTTCGTGACAACAGTTGGCCAGAAAAATCCCGGACGATAAGCTTTGCCTACTAGGAAACTTGCTGCTCCATGATGTTCGCATTCCCCCAAGTGGATGTCGTTTAGCAGATCTCTGCCTTCTTGCTCTGATATGCCACGTCTTAGTACTCCGGAATTGCTTTTGCGAAAAAGCTAATCCCCGACTACCTTGTAATTCTTGCTTCGACATGTTATAAATCAGTCATACATCGACCATATGGTAACTTATCCCTGAGAATGTAATCCAGGTATGGTTGCGTCCACCCGGGGCTGATAGATACGACTTTCTCTTCTGCGTGAACCTCTTGTTGTTCTTCTTGCGGGGCCGGCTGTTTAATAGATGGCTATTAGCGATAGTTACGCTCAAAGAATTAATCTGCAAGCGGATGGATATCGCTTGTAGTTTTCACCAGGAGTATTCCTAGAGTTATCGAATCCACGGGGAACGAGGGTTAAAGAGACAATCCTCTATATATTAATTATTTAAAATACCAGCCAGTATAGGTAACGGGGTTAGGATAAATAAATAAAAAGGACCGATGACACACACAAAAGATAAATATTCACACACACAAATAAAGAGAAAGCTACTCTAGCTAGATAGACAGTTGGGAGGACAACGAGACAAGTTTAATAAGTTCAAAAAATTGTGTGATTTAGTTTATTGAGTGAGCTTTGGTAATCAAACAGTGGTTCACTTGGTATTCGTAGTCGAAGCTCGGACATTCACTACCACCACTACTAGAAAAGTGATTATTGATGACATTATACATTCATCATCATAAGTGACAAAATTGTCACCGTAGATTTTTTATGACGATCTTATGACGAAAACAGGTTTGTCATAGTATATGCGTCACAGAAAGTTTTTGTTGACAAAATGTTAATTTTCATCATAGAAAATAAAATTTTTTGTGACGAATTGTCCGTATGCCATTATAGAGATCCCTTTTATGACGAAGAAAGTCGTCATGTAAAGCTTCTATAAATGTCATGGAAAAGCCCGAAATCGTCACAAAAACACTATTGCCCCGCCAGAGGAGAGCTTTGCCATAATTTTATATGACAGAAAAAATCGTCATAAAAAGATGCCACGTCGACCTGAAATTTCGTCATTGAACACTCTAGTGGCACATCATCTAGGGTGCCACGTCATGTGTCATATATGCCACATCATCTTTCTTAGGAACCAATTCACACGTATATATTAAACAGAACATCACAAACACATTACAAATAAGTTGGAGCAATACATAACAACAATTTTACTAAGTTACAAATATTCAACAAAATATTAACTAGTTCATTCCATCGATAGTTCCAACAAAATAATTGAACCATTTCTAGCTAGTGTCAGATAAGAACAAAATAAGTTTGTCATGTCTAGGCTTTAAACCACTTGGCATTCATCGTCACTGTTGGGATTGACTTGCAATGACCAGGAGACGACGACGAAGATCATCATTTTGCTTTTGCCTCTTCCTAAACTCTTGCATTGCTTTCTCCGACGCTTTTGCTTTTTTCCTTCAAGGAACCAAGTTCTTATTGTTGATGCTCAATGGTCTGTCATTGCTGCAATACCGTCAAAATACTTCCTCATTAGCCTAAAGTTAACTTTCTTTTTTGCAGCATTAGCCTAAAATACATAACCTAATTTATCATTATATATATGAAGCAAAACATAGTAAAGATGAGGCAATAAACACTAGCAGACTAGGTTAATATATTGTTAGCACTCTAGGTCAACTCACGTGTCCAAGTTAGAGGTAACTAAGATATTCATGTCAAAGGTTGAATAAACATGACTTTATACTGGTCAACTGCATGGCATCTAATTGAAACTGTTTTTGGTGAAGGATAACCAGGCCAGATATAAATAAGAAACCATATTGATTTTTAACAGAATAACCTAGCCTTGCTCTCTCAGTAGCACCAATCAACCTTAAAATTTCCTTTGTATTGTTGCAATCATACAAAATTCCCCCCCGTGAACTATTCCTTCCAACCAAAAATAAGTTAAGCAGCTTCTGAAGAGTTAAGACAGCACAGAGTACTGATTCCATTCCAGGTAAAACTCCAAGCTCCTTCCCTACAATCTATCCTATGAAAAACAGAAACCCGAGTAGCTGTTTTATCCTCATATCCCATTTTAGAAGGGGTTAAACACCTAACCCTTCAAGAATTCCTTGAGAAAACATTGTTCACAGATTCTTTCTTGAGACGACACAGTGGGCTGGATATGAGATGATGGTTTACATAAACTAACAGAAAAACCATTAGCAAACATGACCATGTCGTCTAGTCTTATCTACTAGCATTCTACACAGTAATCAATTCAATGATTTGAGCAGCCGATCTACTAAATCGTACCTATTTGCCTCAGCAATTAGTATCTACAATTTTGTCCCATCAACATGATGAAGAAATCAAAAACAGGAGGAGGTTGTAACCTGAGCAGTGACGGTGACCACCGTGGTCATGCCGGAGCCGCCCTTGCCGAGGAAGGTCACCAGCTTCGGAGGAGTACTGGCGCGGCTCAATGTCTGACCACCAAGTCACGGGCGACCACCGAGTCACGGGCGCGGCGGCGATGTCAGACCCCGGGGACGAACCCGACATCCACCCCAAATCCTACCCAAATCAACATCTATCTCCAATTCGATTCAATCTCCTCCCCCTTGTATAAATTGCAACCAACCGCCCCCGAGATCGATCCCCAAATCACCAGAAATTCCCCCAAACCATCGAAACCTCAATTCCGCCGTCTTGCTCTTGGCCGCGGGCCGCGGGCCATGCCGCGCCGTCATCGGGCCGCCCGCTGCCGGACCGCGCCGCCGCCCAGCAATCGTCCCGCGCCACCATGCCACCGCGTCGCGTCGCCCGCCCTAGCGCCGACTCGTGTCGCCGCCACTGCTCCGCCGCTTGCCGCGCCGCCTCCGCTGCAGCCCGCCGCCCAGCTCGCTGCTCCGGAGACCGCCGACCGCTGCACCGCCGGAGCCCGCCGCCGTCCCTCTCCCCCATCTCTCTCACCCTCTCTATCGGTTTCTCTCTCTCCCTTCCTCTCATGGCAGCCAACCACACGTATTTCTCCTTTCACTGTGCAGCGGGCCCGATGATACAGTAACATTTTCCATTTTCGATTTTACGTACACAGTAATCCTCCGATTCAGGTGATTCCGGTTTCTAAAAATCCAAAAAAGCCATATCTACCTACTGTAATTTTTACATATTTTTTACATTTATTTTCTGTCACTTTATTTATTTTATTTTTTTTAGTAAAATCGGGTCCCGATACAAAGCGGCCGTCCCGCCAGCGGCGTAGAGCTCCCATGAGGTTTCTGCCACGACTTTCCCCACACACCTGGGTGCTGGGCAGGAGTTCTCTACCGTTAGGTTTTCTAGAGATTGTAGTTGTTTGGCTAATGGGTTGCCTAGTGGGTTATGGGAGGGGGCGGCGACATGCGGCCGCGGTGATGGTGGGGCTGCATGGTGGAAAGGCAGGGGTGGATCGGCCTCAATGAGTGAACGACACATCTGCTCACCACGGTGACTTCGACATCCTCAATTTCTCTTCAATTAAAACTCGCCAAGAGGTTGCGGGTTCGACTTTGTACTACCACAGGTTTTTTATTAGAAATTTTTTCCAATACTTAACAAAGATGTTTTTGAGAGAAATAAATTGGTAACAACCCAACAAATGTGTTGTATCCTAGTGGTAAAAATGTAAGGTCCTTGGAGCTATGGTCGCATATTCGAGTCATCATATCGGGTGCTTTTTTTTTTTAAGAACACAAAATTACACTTAGGGACCCAAAATGTGGGTCCCACATGGCCCACATCTTACAGCAAGGTTCAAAGTCCGATAAGTCCACGTCAGACAACAAACCTGTAATCTATAGCCATATGAGTCATTGATGAAAAATATATTGTTACAAAAAGGACACCCATATGCCGTCCATCAGTTCGAATATCTATGACGTTTTATTTTGTAGTTTTATGATGAAAGTTATTGATTCGTCACTAAATTCCATCGGTCGGGAGGGCGCAGTACGACCCATGACGATTTACAAAATTTCGTCATCGAATAGTTCACATATATGACGACAAATCAAAACGTCACGGCATTTTCGTCATAGATAAGCACTTTTTTTGTAGTGGGTTTTGATGGCTAGGGTTGGGATCTGGGGGTTTCTCTAGTTGTGGACTTGAGGGGGGTCTTGGGGGGTATTTATAATGTGGTGGTCGCATGACCTAGGTCAGGCCTTAAGGCGGGTAGACTTTGAATTGGGCTCAAATTCTAATCCGAGTAGGTCTAAGACTCTCCCAAATTTGGAAAACACCTAAATCCACGAATTTCGGCTTGGGCTTCTAGCCTAGCACGAGATTGGGCTTCTAGAATCTCTCCTCTAAGTTTGGGCTTGCTTCTCCCACGTTTGCTCATCATTACATGGTTTGACGAGCTCCCGACAAAACGATAAAACTTTATGAAATCATGAGCTAACCTTGGGCTTTGAACTTGAAATTTGGAGTGTGGCTAAATGATGGCTATTAAGAATTACTGAAATTTTTCCAAATTTTCCTAAAAGGTTTTCTAGTGTTTTGGCTTAAACCTAATTTAAAATAATTTAACATATGGTTTTGTATATAACAATTACTAAAACGATAAAAACAAGTTAAAAATGTTTTTGAACTATAACCCTATTCGGTATTATGTTGACATGCATAAATTTTATTCCTTGATTATAACTCTACAATTGTGTGGTACATTTCATTAGGATTAACCATATCTAATTTGTTAGCTTATGTGATATAGTATAAAATATGACCTTCTTTTCATGGATTTGGTTCACCCAGAAGTTTTTTCATAAAAATCTTAAAAACCCCGACTCTAACTTCTTAAGATAATCTTATTACCTACTACAACCAAAAGCTTAGCATAATATTTGAAACTTCTTTCGTAGTTTTGATCATACTACGTTGGGTTAAAACATGAATCCTCTTAAGAAAGTGTTGTCTATTCCAATTATTTTCCTTCACGTATCCTTTTGATTGCTATTCTTTTCATATCTGGTAACGCCAAATTCCACCTCGAAATTGTGCGTACACCTTCGCTAGATATTCCACCCTGAAATATTAAGCCCTTCATATTTTCAGATGCCACCATACCTACCTGTATGATAGTCCTCCAAAATAAATAATCCACTTGTCATAAACTTTTCCAAAAGTCTTGAATGTGATAGAGTCACGGAAAAAGAGAAAAAGAAGGGAGACAAGTCATTCTGAGTCTCCCCAATGAAAAAAAGAGAAAAGAAAAGAGAGTTATCTCCATAAACCTCTTTGCTTTCTTTGAAAAAGGGATGAAAATTGAAGAGTGGATTTCTGAGGAGGAGACCATCATTCCTAAAATACAAGATCCTATGTGTTGGACTCATTAGTACTGCATATCCTTGCACTTGTATTTATTCTTATCCCTTTAGCGTGAATTCATACTCTCCCTCAACCCTAAAAATTAACTCTCTTATGATTGGAAAATAGATTAACATGATCTTCATTAGGATCTAGTTTTAACCTGATAAAAGTGCGTATCACAACTACTCCACTATCTTGCCCTGAGCTCTACATAAACCTTAGATGGTAGCATTAAGGCTATACTGGCCTTGGTGAGGTTAAAATACTTTTGAGATATCTGAAAGAATCACTTAAGAAAAAAGAGCCAAGAATTCTTTACAAAATACATAACTCTGGGTTGCACTGATCTGATGATAGCATTGTCATTCTTCCTTGCTGTTCCATTTGGCAACATTTATAAGATAAGGTTAGTAGCCACTTTTAATCCCCGCAATTTTGAATGAAACTTTGGAATATCTTTTACGCTTGTCATTTAATTTTTGTAAAGTTGTTAGTCTTAAAACTAACCTTTACTCGAGGACGAGAAAAGACCTAAGCGTGAGGGTGTGTTGACGGTAAATATTTCTAATTTTTCATACACTTTCGACCGTCAACACAGCTCCAAAATGAAGGAACATGAACATAAAATGTGCAAGTTAAAGTCTAATGAGGAACTCAAAATAATTTTCTCTTTTCAAAATAAATTCTGAAACTATGCCATAGTAGGGGCATAAGTAACTAGGTCCTTATCTTTGTTATATCATATCCCTCAACAACTTAGAATTGGTTCAATAATGTCAACACTCGATGAGCAAGATTAAGCAGGATGACTACTCATACCAATAATTGTCAAACTTAAATAAGAGTACTAAATTGTAAACTCAGCATTTATATCATAATAAGAGAGCAATGCTCATCATATCCTTTCTAGGTAAAATTAACATTTATACATTTTATTCAAAGGGAAATATTTTTTGGTATTTTTAGATTTTGCAAATTTTTATAATTCTTGAATTTTTAATTTTTTTTATGAGGCATACTACTAACTAAGAAGAAAGCTAAATCAATGGTGCGGTTAGGAAACTAAACTGATTCCAGACGAATACAAACTACTGGTAAGGCAAATCTACACAACTCATTAATGCATATATACTCAACTCAAATAAAGATCAACACATAGACAATGAATGAAGTGATCTCACTAATTGAAACAATTAGAATAAATAAAATTTTAGTATAAACCTTGATTTTTCCCTCCGAAATGCCGGAATTCTGGAATATGTTGACGTATAAAGTTGGTGTTTACTTGACGTCAACAATGGCTTGGTCAATTCTTCGATGAAAACACCCGTCGGCACTTGTGTCTGACTTGATCCCATCCGCGCTAACTCATCTGTTGCTTCATTGTCACGGCAGAGCACATGTGTTAGCTCCAAACCGTCGAATTTGTCTTCTAGTTTCTTGACTTCCTGGCAGTACGCGGCCATGTTGTCTTCAATACAAGACTACTCTTTTTACACGGCAGTACGACGAGCTGATAATCTCCGTGAATCATTAACCGCCGGATGCTGAGTGGTATGGCGATGCGGAGCCCATTGTTGAGTGCCTCGTACTCGGCGGCGTTGTTGCTAACTTGAACAGGATTTGAAGGACATACCGTAGCTTCTTGCCTGTTGGAGATTTGAGCAAAATTCCAGCCCACACGCCGCTGAGTATGAGTTAACCATAAAAGTACATTGTCCAGTACTCGAGATTCTCATTTGCTACTAGCGTTTAGGACTCTGTTCACTCCACAACAAAGTCGGCAAGCGCTTGAGAGTTTATGGCCAATCAAGGCCTAACTTTATATCAAAGCCTCCAAACTCAACGGCCCACTTCGCAATTCTCCCAATGGCTTCCCGATTATGGAGTATGTCTCCAAGGGAAACAGATGTGACCACTGAAATGTCATGATCTTGAAAATAAATTTTAAGCTTCCACAACGTAATGAGGGCGGCGTACAAAAGTTTTTGAACGTGTGGATATCGTATCTTAGAGTCGCCAAATACTTCACTGACGAAATAGACCGGGTGCTAGACCTTTTGAAGGGAATTTTTCTCGTTCCGTTCCACAACCAGCGCACTGCTGACTACATAAGTCGTGGCGCTGATGTAATGTAGGGGGGTTCTTGGGGCACGGGCGGGACTAACACCGGAGATGTCGTGAGGAACCACTTAAAGTCTTCGAAGGGTTCTTGTGCTTCCACAGTCCATTGGAAATTATCCTGATAACGGAGAAGCTTAAACAAGGGCATGCCACATTCCCCGAGACGGGAGACAACCGGCTGAGTGCCATGATGCATCCGATGAGCTTCTAGACGTCTTTTTGATTGGTCGGGGGCTTCATCTTGATGATCGCACCGATCTTCTCCGAATTAGCCTCAATGCCTCGGTAATATACCATGAAGCCAAGTAGTTTTTCTGATGGAACTCCGAAAACACTCTTCTTGGGATTGAGTTTCATCCTGTATGCCCTTAGGCTTGCGAACGTCTCGGCCAAGTCTGCGATGAGATCGGGTTTGGTGCGAGTCTTCACAACGACATGATCTGCAAATGGCTCCACGTTGCAGCTAAGTTGAGTGTGGAAACACCACTGTATGGTGCGTTGATAAGTGGCACCAGCGTTTTTCAATCCTGAATAGTATTGTGATATTGCAAAACGCCCCAAAAGGAGTAATGAACGATGTCTTGATGCAATCTTCCTCCTTCAGACTAATCTGATGATAGCTCCCTGAATAAGCGTCCAAGAAACTTAGGAACTCGCACCCAGCAGTAGAGCCCACCACATGGTCAACACGATGGAGCCCAGAAGGATCCATGGGACAAGCTTTGTTGTGGTTGGTATAATCGACGCACATGCGCCACGTTTTGTTGTTCTTCTGCACAAGGACCGGATTTGCTAACCATTCGGGATGGTACACCTCCTTTATAAACTCTGCTAATAATAATTTGGTGATCTCTTCCTTGATGGCATCCTTCTAATCCAGTGCAAATCTTCGCAATCGTTGTTTAATCGGCTTCGCCTTGTCGTCAATGTGCAAAGAATGGTCAATCACATCCCTCGTTTCTTGGCCTTGTTCTTGGCCGGTACGTCCCTCATCTTGCAGCAAGGCAACTGCTTGCCGAATCTTCTCCATCTTGGCAGATGTTGCCAGAGCTTGCGCCATCTCGCAACTCTTGTTGTCACAGACCAATGACTATTTCACATCACCGACGATGGCGATTACGCCATTGGGACCCGGCATCTTCATGACGAGGTAGGTATAGTTAGGAACTGTCATAAATTTGGCGATGCTCGGCCTTTCCAAGATAGCGTGGTATTGATGCGCACTAGGTCGGCCCGATCTTCTAGAGAGAATGATATGTCGATTGGCGAGATGAAGATGTTGTGATATTCGGCTACCAACCAGCAAGGGCAAGAAACTGGCAATCGCAATACCACCAACTCAAGTGTTATCAACCGTGTCCAACATGATCGGTCTTAATCCCTGCAAGCAATCGAGAAACTTGCAAGTATCAAGTAGATAGCAATTGAAACAAACCAATATCTCAAACTAAGGGTGACGTTCTGTTTCCCGTATCGGGCGGTCTAGTTGACATAGGCAATCTCGGGGAGGGACACACAAGGGGTCTACCGAACACAACAAAACCTAAGGATAGAAGAAAACCGGTGCCAGGGGTAGTGGGTGCCCAAGGGGAGAGCCACCACCAAACCCTAGTGATACATGGGCCATGAACCCAAAAATACGGTAACGCAGCACCTTGAGTTTCTGGCCCGAAACATTGTTCTGCATTTTCCCGACCCTCCTGGACGAATTTAGATGTGGGGCTGGATCAATTCGAAATCTTATCTCCTAAGCTTTCCAATGAGTGGTCGCACGCCGAAATCGGAGGTCGGGAGCCCAAGTTACGCCCGTTTGAAGTTTACGTGCTCCTGGATGGCCGAACCGGAGTTTTTGGAATCTTGGGCTTCCATATGGGCTGTCCTTTATTCGTCGAGGCCTCACGAGTTTTGGACTTGTTGCGCCGCTTCTTCAGAGAATGCATGAAAGGCTGGGCTTTAGGAATAAGGACTCCCGGTGAGGAAGATGGAGATGTCGGAGAAGATATAGGGGCAGCGGTCGTATCCTTGGGTTGGATGTCCTCATCAGGTGTGCTGTCTCGAAATCGATCACTTCAAAACTTAGACTCTCTGTCTGATAATTCTGCTTGGTCCGAAAAGTAATGGGCAACGAGATCTGTCCGAGTGATCTGCGGATGTCCCAGGAATCACCCATGGAAAGGGGATGATCTCTGCCGTAGCTCAGAACGAGGAATCTTCATCTGATACAGGGTTTTGATGAAAAGGACATTAATCCCGCTCCCGCCATCAACCATGACCCTTTTAAGTTTATTCCCACGGACGACCGGATCTAGGACTACAGGGTACATTTCGGGGAAGCTAATCCGGTCGGGATGGTCTGTCCGATCGAAGTTGATTGGAACTTCCGACCAGCGTAGGTATTTGGGGGTTGCAAGTAAGATTGCGTTGATTTCTTGAGTGGTAAGTTTTTGCTTCCGCTTGCATTCAAACGCGTCGAAACCCCCGAATATGTAATTGATCGCTCGTTCTGCATCCTAGTAATCTCCATCCGGCTTGTTTCCGTGGTCTCCTTTGGCAGCCTGCTTGGAGTCATCCGCGATTTTTTGTAAGATGAGGTAGTCTTTCACGACGTGTTTTCCACGAGGGTTGAACGGACACACTGCCTCCATGACTTTGTTGTAGTCGTTATTGTTGGGGGACTTAGGCTTACGTTCTACGTTCACGACCATCTCGTCCCTCTTGCGCTTCTTATCTTTTGGCTTGTTTTGCTCATTATTGGGCTTCTTCTTGGAGCCCCAGCCGTAGCCACCCCGATGATTAAGGATGGTCTCTTCGACATTGGCTTCCTGTTGACACCTAAATTTGGCAAGAAAATTGGATATCGTAAATAAGCCAATGTTATCGGAATTATTGGGTTACATCAGAATGTGGGCTTAATTATCAAAGGGCAGAAAGGTGTAAAAGATGATTCCGATAGTTGCAGGACTCTGAGAGAATTACGAAGCTTCGATCGGAAAGTGTCTTCAACGGTTTAGTAGCGATAAATTAGGTTGTGTCTGTATCAGTTTTGTAACTTTATTATAAATAGGGTCCCAAGTCTCGTGTAAACATACACAACATAAACAAAAACACAACTACTTTTTTCGAATCCGATCGACTTCGTCGAAAGGCTTCAACTCGCAGGCTGTATCGTTTTGATCTCATGTATACAAAGCATGTTAGACTGTCTCGGTTTTACCGATCTTTAACATGTCACATGTTACACTGTCTCGTTCAATCGATCTGTAATGTGTATTTATTCTACAATGCCGATTGTCAATCATCTTACATGTTTTCTCTTAAATCCGATATATGCAACTGCCTCATTTGATCGATCTTGCGTATACTTGTTTTAGGGACTTGCATGTTTAGGTTATTTGCCTATCAGCATTGTGTTTACCCATATTAGTTCTAAACCTTTAATCGGTTTATAAGTTTATACCTGGATTTAGATCTAAATACTATCTTGGCTTGACCAATCAATTTAATCTGTTCCCTGGTTTAATCTGATAAATTGATTTGAAGATTTATGGCTAATTTTATCTACCAAATAACAAAAAGAAATGAAAGAAATTCATGTTTAAATGTTCATTCACGTTTATTACTCTATTGGACATTAAGCCGATAGAATTATAATCGGATTCCTTAAAGCCGATTCTTAAATACCTGATCTGGCTATTTCCTAAAGCTGATTAGGTCTATATCACTAACAGTTTATTTGTTGTCAATTTCTAGGTCAAATTGATTGGCACGTTTAGTAATCGTGGTTGCGGGACAAACACAGATTTGACGCTTCCGTGGTGTGTTTGCGAAATATCAATTTTCGTGTCAATACTTCCTTATCCGCCATTGTGTAAATTGTCATGAGAGTCCTCGGGGGGTCCCGGGTTATCTGCCTGATCAGCTCTTCGGACTTACATTGGTAATGAAGGTGTCGTTGATGGTTTGCTCCGAAACATCCCGAATGTCATTCTTTTTATTTTAAAACGCTTGAGAAACTCACGAAGAGTTTTGTTCTTCCGGCGATGTAATTGACCAATCTCCCACCTCCCAGCGGGTCTTTCATAGGTCCCTTGGAAGTTGACGATGAACTGCTCCTGAAGGTCATCCCAAGATTTAATAGAATTCTCCGAGAGCCCCGTTAGCTAGGTTTGGGCGATTGGAGTCAGGGCGACTGGCAAATAATTCGCCATGACGTTCTGATCACTTCATGCCGCACTGACTGCTAAGGCGTAAACCTGCAGCCAGTTCTTTGGGTCCCTCTTACGATCGAACTTATCGATGCCTTTAAGTTTAAATCGATCCGGACAGATTACTCGGCGGGGATCCGGGGTGTACACCCCGAATTCCTTCCAAGTGGCGTGGTTGTCTGCACCGCGGGGATCTGTTGCGGTGTTCCAGCATGGGCCATGACGTGGATGCGCTTCGTGATGATCATGCCAACTAGCGGAGCTTTCAGCACTGCGATGGTTGCTGGAAGCCCGCTCGCTGTTGGCACGCTCCGTCATCCTTGCTTCTATGTCGTGGTGAAGGTCATGGCCCACCGATCGGTGTGATCCTCCGGCAGCGGACGCGTGCCTTACTCTGGTTGCGAGCGGAACGACTGTCTCTGTTACAGGCGTGGTTGGAGCAGGGTGCACGTCATTCTGTTGGATTGCGGCCATCTCGAGCATGGCCATTGCTTGGGCGAAGGTCTGGATGAGAGGACTGTCTTCTGGGAGTTTTGGAGCCATGGTCTCTAAAATTGTCGCTCACAGGTTGCTAGTATTGATCTCTGGATCTAGCAATCGGTCGTGAGTGGATCCAGTTTGAGCATAGGAAGTGTAGCTAGTTAACTTTCCAACCTAAAGATTTATTTTCAATAATAAAAATTTAAACTCCTTTTCTACTGTCTGATCTTTCCAAAGTCTAGTATCTCTCTATGACATCCTCTATTTTATCGTATGTCACTTGTATTGTCAAAACCCTAAAAATAAATAAAAGGGAATTGTTATATACAAAACCCTAGTTTAAATTATTTTAAATTAGGTTAAAGCCAAAACCCTAGAAAACCTTCTGGGAAAATTTAAAAAAAATTCCAGTAATTCTTAGAAGACATCATTTAGTCACCCTCAAATTTCAAGCCCAAATTCCAAGGCTAGTTTATGAATACATGAAGTGTTGCCATTTTGTCGGGAGCTCGTCAAACCCAGGAAATGATGAGCAAACGTGGGAGACTCAAACCAAAATTTGAAGAAGAGATTCTAGAAGCCTAATCTCGTGCTAAGATAGAAGCCCAGGCCAAAATTCATGGATTTATGTATTTCTCAATTTGGGAGTCCAAATCCTATCTAGAGTAGAATTTGAGTCCAATTCTAATTCCTCCAACTTAAGGCCTGACCGAGGTCGACCACCACTAGTACAAATGCGATTGACCTGACCACAAAGATCTATCCCTGCAAGCAATCGAGAACAAGCAAGAACAAGTAAAAGGCAATCTGAAATTGCAGATATGATTAAGCTCACACACGATAGAGTTGAAGTTCTGATGCTCGGAATCAATTGATGAACCGACACAAGGCATTTCGAGAGTGTTTCTCCAATCTAAAAGACAACAACAATTAAACAAAACCTAAACAGAAAAAGAAAAAGAAAGAGTCTTCCCAATATATAGGGAGAGGGATGGCTCCTAGAAGGTGCTTCCACGCACTAGGAATACTTGGGGACTCAGCCCAAATTAATGCTGATGAACACCCAAGAAGAGTAAGAGACAGGTTCTGTCTACGAGAATTATTTAACTGTTGCGGCCAGCTCGCTTGGAATTTGAAGGTGAGGTTGGATTCGTTGGAAAGATGGCAAAGTTGTCTTTGCATCAATTGCTCATACGTGCCAAACGGAGTCCGTTTGCATTCTCTATGTTGTTTTGAAGTCAAAGGGGTCATTGAATGTCGAGTGGAATCCCTTTGCATTCCCTCTTGTTGGTGAGTTAATACCTCCAAGCTGGTCCATGCCCAAGTTGCTAAGTATAAGAATATTATTAGGCAGCAGTTTATTCTCATAATTTGAATTATGTAACCCGAGAAACGAATTCACCTGATAGTTTAGTTGTCGCGCGCGGGCTCGGGTAATTGGTACTTGAATGTTAGTCGTTGGCTGCTGGTCGTAGTCTTTGGTCGTTGGTCCCTTGGATGTATCCGAGGTGGTGATTCCTCATCATCCTCCCCTTCTTCCATTTGAGTCGTCCTCGACTCAAGCTCATTGTTCTCTCCAAGGAACGGCTTTAGATCTGAAACATTAATGGTGGGACTAATCCCAAATTCTACAGGTAACTCAAGCTTATATGCATTATCATTAATTCGCTCCAGCACTTTGAAAGGTCCATCAGCTCTAAGCTTTAATTTTAACTTTCGGAATTCAGGAAATCTTTCTTTTCGTAAATGCAACCAAACAAAATCACCGGGTTAAAATGTTATTTCCTTTCTACCATTGTTTCCATCAATTCTATATTTTTATGTCATTCATTCGATGTTTTCTTTTGTGGTTTCATGCAATTTTATAACAAATTCGGCACACTTCTTGGCATCAAAATTTACTTTCACCGAAGATGGTAAAGGTAAAAGATCGATTGGAGCACGATGATTGAAACCATATACCACCTGAAAAGGGGTCATCTTCGTAGTTGAGTGCAATGTTCGGTTGTAAGCGAATTGCACATGTGGAAAGACACTTTTCCCACATATTCAAATTCTTCCTAAGTACAGCTTGCCGCTGGTTGATAAGGTTCTGTTCACCACTGAATTCCACATGTGGAAAGACACTTTTCCCACATCTTCAAATTCTTCCTAAGTACAGCTTGCTGCATGGTTGATAAGGTTCTGTTCACCACTTCAATCTGTCCATCAGTTTGTGGGTGACATGCAGTTGAGAATAGCAACTTCGTGTCTAATTTGCTCCATAAGGTTCTCCAGAAGTGGCTTAAGAACTTTGCATCACGATCTGAAACAATAGTGGAGGTAATACCATGCAAACGAACAATTTCTTTGAAAAAAGGTCAGCAATGTGAGTGGCATCATCAGTTTTGTGACATGGAATGAAATGTACCATTTTTGAGAATCTATCTACCACAACAAAAAACACTATCCCTCCCCTTTTTCGTTTGAGGCAATCCTAGAACAAAGTCCATAGATATATCCTCCCAAGAAACGTTAGGGACAGGAAGAGGCATATACAAACCATGTGGATTAAGCCGAGACAACTTTTAGGCAAGTGGTGCAGCATGCAACAAAGCGTTCGACGTCTCGTCTCATCTTCGGCCAAAAGAAGTGTTCAGCTAAAATGTCCTCAGTCTTCTTGGCTCCAAAATGTCCCATCAACTAGCTGAAATGCACAACTTGTTTGCCCTAAACTGAAATCCATTATTGTTTACAAATTTGTTCCACCTTCTTCCTTCTTTACAATTCAGCAAAGCATGCCTAAAGTCAACATCGTGAGCATAAAGCTCTTTTATTGTTTCAAAACCAAAAAATACAACAATCAATGTGAGACATCATCGCATATCGCCTAGACAAAGCATCAGCAATCACATTATCTATTCCCTTTTTATGTTTGATGACATATGAAATGATTCAATGAATTCAACCCATTTTATGTGTCTTCGGTTCAGCTTGTTTTGGCTTCTAATATGCTTAAGAGATTCATGATCAGAATGGATAACAAACTCTTTAGCCCATAAATAGTGTTGGCACGTTTCCAAAGAATGAACAAGAGCATACAATTCTTTATCATACGTGGAATAGTTAAGTATAGGTCCATTAAGTTTTTCGCTGAAATATGCAACGGGTTTACCTTCTTATTGCAGCACACCTCCGATGCCAATACCACTTGCATCACATTCAAGTTTAAAGGTCATACCAAAATCAAGAAGCTGCAGTAGGGGCGCACTTGTGAGCTTTTCTTTTAAGGTGTTGAAGCTATCCTCTTGCGCGTGTCCCCAATAGAACGTGACTCCCTTTTTTGTCAACTCGTTCAAAGTTGCAGTGATGGTGCTGAAATCCCTCACAAATCGGTGATAAAATCCAGCAAGTCCATGAAAGCTTCTCAATTGCATGACCGTTTGTTTTAGGTGTTGGCCAACTCTTGATGGCTTCAATCTTGGCTTGATCAACTTTAATTCCCTGGATTGTAACAACATAGCCAAGAAAAGAGACTTGATCGGTGCAAAAGGTGCACTTCGTAAAGCATTAAAAACAGCACATAGATTGTCATGATGTTCAGAAAACGACTTGCTGTAAATCAAGATATCATCAAAGTAGACCACCACAAATTTTCCAATAAAAGGTCATAAAACTTCATTCATTAATCGCATTAATGTAGGTGCATTAGTTAAACCAAAGGTCATCACTAACCACTCATACAATCCAAATTTAGTTTTAAACGCGGTTTTCCATTCATCCCCAAGTTTCATTCTGATTTGATGGTATCCGCTTCTCAAATCAACTTTAGAGAACACAATAGAGCCACTTAATTCGTCTAGCATATCATCCAACCTAGGAATAGGGTGGCGATACCTAACAGTGATATTATTGATAGCTCTACAATCCACGCACATATGCCATGATTCATCTTTCTTAGGCACTAAAAGCACAGGAACAGCACAAGGACTATGCTCTCGCGTAAGTACCC
Source organism: Raddia distichophylla (assembly GCA_005191435.1). Lineage (NCBI taxonomy): Eukaryota > Viridiplantae > Streptophyta > Magnoliopsida > Poales > Poaceae > Raddia > Raddia distichophylla. The sequence goes on from SPJY01012963.1 coordinate 489,668, forward strand.
TTTGTCAAGCAACTCTTGAACTTGGCGTTGAATCTGCTTAGTCTCCTCAGGATTTGTTCTATATGCTACCCGATTTGGCAACGAGGCTCCTGGAATCAAATCGATTTGATGCTCAATTCCCCGAATTGGTGGTAGTCCGAGGGCACTTCAGCTGGAAATACATCTTCATGCTGCTGCAAAATGTTAGCAACAACAGGCGAGGCGAGCGGTGAAGGAGGAAGACCTCGCCGCTCAGCTCCAAGGGAAGATCAAAAGCTTCTGAAACAGCTACCTACGAGTGGAACTTCCTCAGCTGCTCGACATTCCAGGTGTTCGCCAGTTCGCGACCATCCTCGAAGGCGAGCCTGACTGAGCCTGGACGGGACACTGAGACCACCTTAAAGGGGCCCTCCCACGGGGGAGATAGCTTATTGCGACCTGCCCGCACTTGAACTTTGCGCAGGACGAGGTCACCCGCTGCCAGCGTTCTCTCACACACCCTTCTTGCTTGATAATGGCGCAGGGATTGCTGATATCTGGCGGCCCGGATCGCCGCTCTATCTCGGATCTCCTCCAGGAGATTTACTTCATTCTGACGCCGGTCAGGGTCACCGCCTTCACTGTACGCCGCCACCCTTGGAGATCCGAAGGCGAGCTCCGACGGGAGCACTGCCTCAGAACCGTACACCAGGAAAAAAGGGGTCTCGCTGGTAGCTCTGTACACCAGAAAGAAAGGGGTCTCGCCGGCAGCTCTGTTGGGAGTCGTCCGCAGCGCCCAAAGCACGGTGGGAACTTCCTCCGCCCAGCGCTTGCCATGCTTTTCCAAGAGATCAAACGCCCTCGTCTTGAGTCCCTTTAGTACCTCTGCGTTCACCCGCTCCACCTGCCAATTGCTCTTCGGGTGTGCGACGGAGGCGAAGCACAGCTTGGTGCCCAGCTCCTCACACCAATCTTGGAAGTCAGCGCTTGATGATTCTGCTGGCGACGCCGAACCGGACGAAGATGCTCCTCATGAACTTTATGGCTGCCGTGGAGGTGATCGCCGGGACCGGCGAGACTTCAACCCTCTTGGTGAACTTGTCGACAGCGACGAACAGATCGTGTAGCCCCCAATCGCCCGCGGGAACGGGCCCAGGATGTCCAGCCCCCAGACCGCGAACGGTCAGGAGAGCGGAATAGTTTGCAGCGCCTGGGCCGGTCGGTGGATCTGCTTAGCATGAAACTGGCACGCTTCGCATCTCCTCACCAGCTCGAAGGCATCCTGAAGAGCAGTAGGCCAGTAGAAACCGTGGCGGAAGACCTTTCCGATCAACGACCGGCTCCCTGAATGGCTCCCGCACATGCTTCTATGGATCTCAGAGAGTATCTCACTCCCCGCTTCCCGAGTGACGCACTTTAGTAGAACTCCATTTGCGCCCTGGCGATATAGGTCCCCACCTACCAGGGCATAGCGCTTGGCCTTGGGCGCTATCTTCTCAGCCGACGCATCATCGTCGGGGATCACTCCGTCCCGCAGGTTGGCTAGGATAGGATCCATCCACTGACCTTCCCGGACGAGCGTGACGACGTATTATCATCGACGTACTCTGTCTGGCCTGGCATTTCCGCCTCAACCGCCTCGGCAGTTCTTCCGCATCCTCCCTCCAACCGGGGAGCTGTTGCAGGGTTAGTGACGTCTCCTCCAAAGGTGGGAGCTGCGTCAGGAAGGATGTCGTCCCCGCCAGGATTGGGGGCTGCGACAGACGGCCGCGTGAGTCTTTCTTAAAAGACTCATGCCGTCCCCACCAGACTCGGGGGCTGCGGCAGACGGCCGCGTAAGTCTTTCTTCAAAGACCCCAGCCGGGACAGGTGCCCTTGACGAGGCAATTTGGGACAGCTCATCCGCCATGTAGTTGTCGCGGTGAGGGATGTGCGCGAAGCCCAAACCCTCGAAACGCCGTTCCAACCGGCGCACCTCCGCCAGGTAGGCCACCATGACGGGATCCGAACAGGTGAAATCCTTCCTCGCCTGGTTGATGATCAGGAGAGAGTCGTCTTTGACTTGCAGCCGCCGGATGCCGAGGGTCGAAGCCACCCTGAGCCCGGCGAGCAGCCCTTCGTACTCCGCGACGTTGTTGGTAGCGCGGAACTCCAGCACCACCAGGTGCCGGACAATGTCGCCGGTGGGAGACACCAGAATGACACCTGCCCCAGCCCCCTCAAGCCGGAACGAACCGTCAAAGAAGAGAGTCCACGGCGAGGGTACTGGGACGTCTTCAGCTTCCGCCACCGCCGGAGTCCATTCGTTAACGAACTCCGCCAGCGCCTGCCCTTTCGCCGCCGTACGAGGAGCAAACTTGAGGTCGAACTCCGCCAGCTCCAATGCCCACTTGGCGATGCGGCCCGTCGCCTCGCGGTTGAAGAGGATCTCCCGCAAGGGGTACTTGGTCAACACGGTGATTTCTCGCCCTTGGAAGTAGTGATGCAGCCTTCGGGATGCCGTCAAGACGGCATACAACATCTTCTGGTGCCGCGAGTACCTCGTTTCCGCATCATGGAGGACCTTGCTGATGTAGTAGACTGGGCTCTGAACTCCTTCTCTTTCCGCCACGACCACCGCGCTGATCACCTCCGGGTTCACCGCGACATAGAGGATCAGCGGCTCGCCCGGCTCTGGGCGACCAGCACGGGCGGGAAAGCGAGGTACTTCTTCAGGTTGTCAAACGCCTCCTGCGCCTCGGCGGTCCACTCGAACAGGTTGGTCTTCTTCAGGAGCTTGAACAGGGGGAGACTCTTATCCCCCAGGCGAGCTATAAAGCGGCCCAGGGAGGTCAAACAGCCCACCAAGCACTGCATCTGCCGAAGTCGCGTTGGGGGCTTCATGTTCTCGATTGCGGCGATCTTGTCGGGGTTCGCCTCAATCCTCGTCTGGGAGACGAGGAAACCTAGCAGCTTGCCCGACGGAACGGCGAAGACACACTTCTCAGGGTTGAGCTTGATGCGGTACTTCCTCAGGTTGGCGAAGGTTTCCTCTAGGTCGCCGATCAACTCCTCCGCCTTCTTGGACTTCACCACCAGGTCGTCGACGTACACCTCCAAGTTCCGCCCTATTTGGGGGCGGTGAGCGATGTGCATGGCCCTCTGGTAGGTTGGCCCTGCATTCTTCAATCCAAACGCCATCCTTGTGTAGCAGTACACGCCCATGGGCGTCACGAAGGCGGTCTTGTCTTCATCTTCCTCGGCCATGCTAATCTGGTGGTACCCAGAGTGCGCGTCCAGAAAGCACAGCTACTCGCACCCCGCCGTGGAGTCGACGATGAGATTAATGCGGGGCAGCGGGTACGGATCCTTCGGGCATGCCTTGTTAAGGTCGGTGAAGTCGACACACATCCTCCACTGCCCGTTGGACTTCTTGACGAGGACGGGGTTCGCCAGCCACCTGGGATGGGCGACACTATGAACAACCCCCGCCCTTAAGAGCTTGTCCACCTCCTGGCGGATAACGGCCTGGCGCTCCACCGACTGCTTCCGGACCTTCTGCATGACCGGTCGCACGCCGGGGAACGTTGCCAACTTATGCTCAATCACCCCCCTGGGGACCCCAGTCATGTCGGACGGTTGCCAAGCAAACACGTCTGCGTTAGACTGGAGGAAGGAGACAAGCACGCCTTCCTATTTGGCACTGAGGGATGCGCCCACCTGAACGGTCCTCGCCGGGTCTGACTCGCTCAGGGAGACCGTCTTAACCCCCGCCGATGTGCCAGGGGAAGCACGGACCTTCGCCGGAGGAGCTCCCAGGGTCGAGGCCTCAGCCTTCTGGGCGCCGATCGGGTTTGGAATAGGGTCACAAAGGACCAAGAATCATCCCCTCAAGAGCCCCTGGACAGACCACCTTTGATTTGCACAAGATAGCGATTTTTTGGTTTTGGTTCGGTTCTTTCCCGCTGCTGTTTGAGACTGAAAACGGTCAAGAGGTTGGATGAATCTTTGGACGATTTTCGTAGGGTAGTTAGATGGTTCTATCATCTAGTCGCTGTCCAAATTTGCTAGAATTTGGTTGAGCCGTTTGGGAGTAATTGAAGTTCTTGTCGGACACGCTTGGGCTGAAATTCCATAGCTTTGCTAGTTCGACGTTGAATTGGCATCTGGTCCTGCTCTTAGGTGTACCGAGGCTTGTTGGGGTGAGAGCACATCTTGCCAAGTGCAAAAATTCCACAAGGAAAAATTTGGATCCCATTCACCCCCCCCCCTCTGGGTCGCCGTGGTGTATTCACAGCGGAAGACCTTTCCGACCAACGTCCGGCTCCCCGAGGGGCTCCCGCACATGCCTCCGTGGATCTCAAAGAGGATCTCGTTCCCGGCTTCCCGAGTGACGCACTTCAGTAGAACTCCGTTAACGCCCTGGCGATATAGGTCCCCACCTACCAGGGCGTAGCACTTGGCCTTGCGCGCTATCTTCTCGCCCTGGCGATACAGGTCCCCACCTACCAGGGCGTAGCGCTTGGCCTTGCGCGCTACCTTCTCAGCCGACGCGTCATCGTCGGGGATCACTCTCTCCCGCAGGTAGGCTAGGATAGGATCCATCCACTGACCTTCCCGGACAAGTGTGGTGACGTTAGCACTGTCGCCGACGTCCTCTGCCTGGCCTGGCATTTCCGCCTCAACCGCCGCAGCAGTTCTTCCATATCCTCCCTCCGATCGGGGAGCTTCTGCGGGGAGATCGACGTCTCCTCCAGGCATGGGAGCTGTGTCGAGAATCCTGCCGTCCCCGCCAGAATCGGGGGGTGCGACAGACGGCCGCGTGAGTCTTTCTTCAAAAACCCCAGCCGGAACAGGTGCCCTTGACGAGGCTATCTGGGATAGTTCATCTGCCATATAGTTGTCACGGCGAGGGATGTACGCGAAGCCCAAACCCTCGAAATGCCGCTCCAACCAGCGCAGCTCCGCCAGGTAGGCCGCCATGGTGGGATCCGAACAGATGAAATCCTTCCTCACTTGGTTGATGACCAGGAGAGAGTCGCCTTTTACTTGCAGCCGCCGGATACCCAGGGTTGAAGCCACCCTGAGCACGGCGAGCAGCCCTTGGTACTCCGCGACGTTGTTGGTAGCGCGGAACTCCAGCACCACCAGGTGTCGGACGATGTCGCCAGTGGGAGAGAGACATAACTTATCTTTATATTGCAGATGGCTTTGTACATCGCAGCCCCCGAGGCGAGCGGGGAAGGAGGAAGACGTCGCCGCTCGGCTCCAAAGGAGGGCCAAAAAGGATTCTTGAGACTTGCTACCTACGGGTAGAACCTCCTCAGCTGCTCGACGTTCCAAGTGTTCGTCAATTCACGACCATCCTCGAATGCGAGCCTGACTGAGCCTGGGCGCGAGACTGAGACCACCTTGAAGGGGCCCTTCCTCAGGGGAGACAGCTTGTTGCTGCCCGCCCGCGCCTGAACTTTGCGCAGAACGAGGTCGCCCACTGCCAGTGTTCTCTCACACACCCGCCTTGCTTGATAACGGCGCAGTGTCTGCTGATACCTGGCGGCTCGGACCGCCGCCCTGTCTCTGATCTCCTCCAGGAGATTTACTTCATCCTGACGCCGGTCAGGGTCTCCGTCTTCGCTGAATGCCGCCATCCTTGGGGTGCCGAAGGTGAGCTCTGATGGGAGTTGTCCGCAGCGCCCAAAGTACAGTGGGAACTGGGGATCCAAAGGCGAGCTCCGATGGAAGCAGCGCCTCGGAACCATACACCAGAAAGAAAGGAGTCTCGCCGTTAGCTCTGTTGGGGGTTGTCCTCAGCGCCCAAAGCACGGTAGGGACCTCTTCCGCCCAGCGCTTCTTCTTCCGCCCAACGCTTGCCACGCTTCCCTAGGCGGTCGAACGCCTTCATCTTGAGTCCTCTAAGTACTTCTGCGTTGGCTCGCTCCACTTGCCCATTGCTCTTTGGGTGTGCGACGGAGGCGAAGCACAACTTAGTGCCCAGCTTCTCACACCAGTCTTGGAAGTCGGCGTTTTGAATTGAGCGCCGTTGTTGGTGATGATTCTGTTGGCGACGCCGAACCGGACGAAGATGCTCCGCTCCTCATGAACTTTATAGCCGCCGCTGACGTGATCGCCGGAACCGGCGAGGCTTCAATCCACTTGGTGAACTTGTCGACGGCGACGAACAGATGCGTAAAGCCTTCAGTTGCCCGCGGGAACGGGCCCAGAATGTCCAGCCCGCAGACCGCGAACGGCCAAGAGAGCGGGATGGTTTGCAGTGCCTGGGCCGGTCGGTGGATCCGCTTAGCACGCTTGGGCCGGTCGGTGGATCTCCTCACCAGCTCGAAGGCATCCTGGAGGGCAGTAGGCCAGTAGAAACCGTGGCGGAAGACCTTTCCGACCAACGCCCGGCTCCCTGAATGGCTCCCGCACATGCCTCCATGGATCTCAGAGAGGATCTCACTCCCCGCTTCCCGAGTGACGCACTTCAGTAGAACTCCGTTTGCGTCCTGGCGATACAGGTCCCCACCTACCAGGACGTAGCGCTTGGCCTTGCGCGCTATCTTCTCAGCCGACGCGTCATCGTCGGGGATCACTCCATCCCGCAGGTACCATCCCGCAGGCAGGCTAGGATCAGATCCATCCACTGACCTTCCCGGACGAGTGTGACGACGTTAGCATTGTCGCCGACGTACTCTGCCTGGCCTGGCATTTCCGCCTCAACCGCCTCGGCAGTTCTTCCGCATCCTCCCTCCAGCCGGGGAGCTGCTGCAGGAATGGTGACGTCTCCTCCAAATATGGGAGCTTCGTCAGGAATCATGTCGTCCCCACCAGAGTTGGGGGCTGCGACAGACGGCCGCGTGAGTCTTTCTTCAAAAACCCCAGCCGGAACAGGTGCCCTCGACGAGGCAATCTAGGACAGTTCATCTGCCATGTAGTTGCCGCGGCGAAGGACGTGCGCGAAGCCCAAACCCTCGAAGTGCCGCTCCAACCGGCGCACCTCTGCCAGGTAGGCCGCCATGACGGGATCCACGCAGGTGAATTTCTTCCTCGCCTGATTGATGATCAGCAGAGAGTCGCCCTTTACTTGCAGCCGCCGGATGCCCAGGGTCGAAGCCACCCTGAGCCCGGCGAGTAGCCCTTCATATTCCGCGACGTTGTTGGTAGCGCGGAACTCCAGCACCACCAGGTGCCGGACGAGGTCACCGGTGGAAGACACCAGGACGACACCAGCCCCAGCCCCCTCCAGCCGGAACGAGCCGTCGAAGAAGAGAGTCCACGGCGAGGGTGCTGGAGCGCCTTCAACTTCTTTGTCCGCCGGAGTCCACTCACTGGCGAACTCCGCCAGAGCTTGCCCTTTGATGGCTGTTCCGGGATCAAACTTGAGGTCTAACTCTGCCAGCTCCATGGCCCACTTGGCAATACGGCCCGTCGCCTCGCGGTTGAAGAGGATCTCCCGCAAGGGATACTTGGTCACGACGGTGATTTCTCGCCCCTGGAAGTAGTGACGCAGCCTTCTGGACGCCGTCAACACGGCGTACAACATCTTCTGGTGCTGTGAATACCTTGTTTCTGCATCATGGAGGACCTTGCTGATATAGTAGACCGGGCACTGAACTCCTTCTCGTTCCGCCACCAACACTGCGCTGACCACCTCCGGGTTCGCCGCGACATAGAGGATCAGCGGCTCGCCCGGATCGGGGGCGACCAGCAAGGGTGGAGAAGTGAGGTACTTCTTCAAACCGTCAAACGCCTCCTACGCCTCCGCGGTCCATTCGAACTGGTTGGTCTTCTTCAGGAGCCTGAGTAGAGCGAGACTCTTATCCCCCAGGCGAGCTACAAAGCGGCCCAGGGAAGTCAGGCAGCCCACCAAGCACTGCATCTGCCGAAGTCGCGTCGGGGGCTTCATAATCTCGATCACCGCGGACGCCGTCAGCACGACGTAGAGCATCTTCTGATGTTGTGAATATCTTGTTTCGGCGTCATGGAGGACTTTGCTGATGTAGTAGATGGGGCGTTGAACTCCTTCTCTTTCCGCCACCAGCACCGCGCTGACCACCTGGGGGTTTGCCGCGACATAAAGGATCAGCGGCTCACCCGAGTCTGGGGCGATCAGCAAGGGCGTGGAAGTGAGGTACCTCTTGAGCCCGTCGAACGCCTCCTGCGCCTCTGCGGTCCACTTGAATTGGTTGGTCTTCCTCAGGAGCCTGAGTAGAGGGAGACTCTTATCCCCCAGGCGAGCTATAAAGAGGCCCAGGGAAGTCAGGCAGCCCACCAGGCACTGCATCCGCCGAAGTCGCGTCGGTGGCTTCATGTTCTCCATCGTTGCGATCTTGTCGGGGTTCGCTTCAATCCCCTCTAGGAGACAAGGAAGCCCAACAGCTTGCCCGACGGGACGGCGAACACACACTTTTCAGGGTTGAGCTTGATGCATTACTTCCTCAGGTATGCAGTACTTCCTCAGGTTGGCGAAGGTTTCTTCCAGGTCGCCGATCAACTCCTCCGCCTTCTTGGACCTCACCACCAGGTCGTCGAAGTACACCTCCAAGTTCCGTCCTATTTGGGGGCGGTGAGCGATGTGCATGGATCAAATCATCCACCTTCTTGGACTTCACCACCAGGTCGTCGACGTACACCTCCAAGTTCCGCCCTATCTGGGGGCGGTGAGCGATATGCATGGCCCTCTGATAGGTTGGGACTGCATTCTTCAGTCCGAACGCCATCCTTGTGTAGCAGTAGACGCCCATAGGCGCCACAAAGGCAGTCTTATCTTCATCTTACTCGGCCATGCTAATCTGGTGATACCCGGAGTACGCATCCAGAAAGCACAGTTGCTCGCACCCCGCTGTGGAGTCGACGATGAGGTCAATGCGGGGCAGCGGGTACGGATCCTTCGGACGATGAGGTCGATGCGGGGCAGCGGGTACGGATCCTTCGGGCACGCCTTATTGAGGTTGGTGAAGTCCACGCACATCCTCCACCGCCCGTTGGATTTCTTGACAAGGACGGGGTTCGCGAGCCACCTGGGGTGAGCAACGCTACGAACGACCCCCGCCCTTAAGAGCTTGTCCACCTCCTGGCGGATAGGATAACATCCTGCCGTTCCACCGACTGCTTCCGGGCCTTCTGCATAACCGGTCGCGCGCCGGGGAACATTGCCAGCTTGTGCTGAATCACCCCCCTGGGGACCCCAGCCATGTCGGACGGTTGCCAAGCAAACACGTCTGCGTTAGACTGCCCTCGGCGAGCCGGGCGACCTCACCCCGAGCACGGGCGACCCCACGGCGAGCAGTCGGCGTACTGATCGGGGCGTGTTCGACTACTTCCTCTACGTGCGCGAGTCTTCTTCCGCTGCATCCGCGCGTCGAGGGTAACGATCCATAGTCCCCTACTTACATGTTGATCCTGGGTGTGCGCGAAAATTTTGATTTTCGGCTAGCGTAGCCTGCGCGTTACCCTTCACGAACTCTGCCAGCTCCATGGCCCATTTGGCGATGCGGCCCATCGTCTCGCGGTTGAAGAGGATCTCCCGCAAGGCGTACTTAGTCAACACTGTGATTTCTCGCCCTGGAAGTAGTGACGCAGCCTCCGGGACGCCGTCAGCACGGCGTAGAGCATCTTCTGGTGTTGCGAATACCTTGTTTCGGCGTCGTGGAGGACTTTGCTGATGTAGTAGATGGGGCGCTAAACACCTTCCCTTTCCGCCACCAGCACCGCGCTGACCACCTGGGGGTTCGCCGCGACATAAAGGATCAGTGGCTCGCCCGGGTTCGAGGCGACCAGCACGGGCGGGGAAGTGAGGTACTTCTTCAGCCCGTCGGACGCCTCCTGCACCTCTGCCGTCCATTCGAATTGGTTGGTCTTCTTCAGGAGCCTGAGTAGAGGGAGACTTTTATCCCCCAGGCGAGCTATGAAGCGGCCCAGGGAAGTCAGGCAGCCCACCAAGCACTGCATCTGCCGAAGTCGCGTCGGGGGCTTCATGTTTTCAATTGCGGCGATCTTGTCAGGGTTCGCCTCAATCCCCCTCTGGGAGACGAGGAAGCCCGTCGAGAATCATGCCGTCCCCACCAGAATCGGGGGCTGCGACAGACGGCCGCGTGAGTCTTTCTTCAAAGACCCCAGCCGGAACAGGTGCCCTTGACGAGGCAATCTGGGACAGTTCGTCCGCCATGTAGTTGTCGCGGTGAGGGATGTGCACGAAGCCCAAACCCTAGAAATGCCGCACCAAACGGCGCACCTCCGCCAGGTAGGCCGCCATGGTGGGATCCGAACAGGTGAATTCCTTCCTCGCCTGGTTGATGACCAGGAGAGAGTCGCCTTTGGCTTGCAGCGGCCGGATGCCCAGGGTCGAAGCCACCCTGAGCCCGGCGAGTAGCCCTTCGTATTCCGCCGCGTTGTTGGTAGCGCGGAACTCCAGCACCACCAGGTGCCGAACAATGTCGTCGGTGGGAGACACTAGGACAACACCGGCCCCAGCCCCCTCCAGCCGGAACGAGCCGTCGAAGAAGAGAGTCCACGGCGAGGGTGCTGGGGTGACTTCAACTTCTGCCGCCGCCGGGGTCCATTCGCTGACGAACTCCGCCAGGGCCTGCCCTTTGATGGCCGTTCGGGGAGCGAACTTCAGATCGAACTCCGCCAGCTCCATTGCCCATTTGGCGATGCGGCCCGTCGCCTCGCGGTTGAAAAGGATCTCCCGCAAGGGATACTTGGTCAAGACAATGATTTCTCGCCCCTGAAAGTAGTGACGCAGCCTTCTGGATGCCGTCAACACGACGTAGAGCATCTTCTGGTGCTGCAAGTACCTTGTTTCCGCATCGTGGAGGACCTTGCTAATGTAGTAGATCGGGTGCTGAACTCCTTCTCTCTCCGCCACCAACACCGCGCTGACCACCTCTGGGTTTGCCGCGACATACAGGATCAGCGGTTCACCCGGATCAGGGGCGACCAGCACGGTTGGAGAAGTGAGGTACTTCTTCAAACCGTCAAACGCCTTCTGCGCCTCCGCGGTCCACTCGAATTGATTGGTCTTCTTCAGGAGCTTGAACAGGGGGAGACTCTTATCCCCCAGGCGAGCTATAAAGCGGCCCAGGGAGGTCAGACAGCCCACCAAACATTGCATTTGCCGAAGTCGCGTCGGGGGCTTCATATTCTCGATTTGACAAGGAAACCCAAGAGCTTGCCCGACGGAACGGCGAACACACACTTTTCAGGGTTGAGCTTGATGCAGTATTTTCTCAGGTTGGCGAAGGTTTTCTCCAGGTCGTCGATCAATTCCTCCGCCTTTTTGGATTTCACCACTCGTCGACGTACACTTCCAGGTTCCGCCCGATCTGGGGGCAGTGAACGATGTGCATGGCCCTCTGATCGGTTGGGCCTGCATTCTTCAAGCCAAACACCATTCTTGTGTAGCAGTAGACGCCCATTGGCGTCACAAAGGCTGTCTTGTCTTCAATAATTTGCAGCGCCTGGGCCGGTCGGTGGATTTGCTTAGCATGAAATTGGCACGCTTCGCATCTCCTCACCATCCTGGAGGGCAGTAGGCCAATAGAAACCGTGGCGGAAGACCTTCCCGACCAACGCCCAGCTTCCTGAATGGCTCACGCACATGCCTCCATGGATCTTAGAGAGGATTTCGCTCCCCGCTTCCCGAGTGACGCACTTCAGAATAACTCCGTTTGTGCCCAGGCGATACAGGTCCCCACCTACCAGGGCGTAGCGCTTGGCCTTACGCGCTATCTTCTCAGCCAAACATGTGAATTCCTTCCTCGCCTGGTTAATGACCAGGAGAGAGTCGGCTTTGACTTGCAACCGCCAGATGCCCAGGGTTGAGGCCACCCTGAGCCCGGCAAGGAGTCCTTCGTACTCCGCGACGTTGTTGGTAGCGCGGAACTCCAGCACCACCAGGTGCCGAACAATGTTGTCGGTGGGAGACACCAGGACGACGCAGGCCCCAGCCCCCACCAGCCAGAACGAACCGTCGAAGAAGAGAGTCCACGACGAGGGCGCTGGGGTGTCTTCAACTTCTGCGTCCGCCGGAGTCCATTCACTCACGAACTCCGCCAGAGCATGCCCTTTGATCGCCACCCAGGGGGTGAACTTGAGGTCGAACTCTGCCAGCTCCATGGCCCACTTGGCGATGCGACCCGTTGCCTCGCGGTTGAAGAGGATCTCCCGCAAGGGGTACTTGGTCAACACAGAGATTTCTCGCCCCTGAAAGTAGTGGCGCAGCCTTCTGGACGCCGTCAGCACGGCATACAACATTTTCTTGTGCTGCGAATACCTTGTTTCTCCATCGTGGAGGACTTTGCTGATGTAGTAGACTGGGCGCTGAACTCCTTCTCTTTCCGCCACCAACACCGCGCTAACCACCTCCGGGTTTGCCGCGACATAGAGGATCAGCGGCTCTCCCGGGTCTGGGGCGACCAGCACGGGTGGAGAAGTGAGGTCGAGGGTGCTGGGGTGTCTTCAACTTCTGCTTCCGCCGGTGTCCATTCGCTCACGAACTCCGCCAGAGCTTGCCCTTTTATTGCCGTCCGGGGAGCGAACTTCAGGTCGAACTCCGCCAGCTCCATGGCCCATTTGGCGATGCGACCCGGCTTGCCTTTGACGGCCGTTCGGGGAGCGAACTTGAGGTCGAATTTCGCCGGCTCCATAGCCCACTTGGCGATGCGGCCCGTCGCCTCGCGGTTGAAGAGGATCTCCCGCAAGGGGTACTTGGTCAATACGGTGACTTCTCGCCCCTAGAAGTAGTAACGCAGCTTCCGGGACGCCGTCAGCACGGCGTAGAGCATCTTATGGTGTTGTGAATACCTCGTTTCGGCGTCGTGGAGGACTTTGCTTATGTAGTAGATGGGACGCCGAACTCCTCCCTTTCCGCCACCAGCACCGCACTGACCACCTGGGGGTTCGCCGCGACATAGAGGATCAGCGGCTCGCCCGGGTCCAGGGCGACCAGCACGGGCGGGGATTGCCGCGACGTAGAGGATCAGCGGCTCGCCCGGGCCTGGGGCGACCAGTACGGGCGGGGAGGTGAGATACTTCTTCAGCCCGCCGAACGCCTCTTGCGCATCCGCCGTCCACTCGAACTGGCTGGTCTTCTTCAGGAGCTTGAGTAGTGGGAGACTTTTATCCCCCAGGCTGGCTATAAAGCACCCCACCAAGCACTGCATCTGCCGAAGTCGCGTCGGGGGCTTCTTGGTCTTCTTTAGGAGCTTGAGCAGTGGGAGACTTTTATCCCCCAGGCGAGCTATAAAGTGGCCCAAGGAGGTCAGGCACCCTACCAAGCATTGCATCTGCCGAAGTCGCGCCGGGGGCTTCATGTTTTCAATTGCGGTGATCTTGTCAGGGTTCGCCTCAATCCCCCTCTGGGAGACGAGGAAGCCCAACAGTTTGCCCGACGGAACGGCGAACACGCACTTCTCGGGGTTGAGCTTGATGCAGTACTTCCTCAGGTTGGTGAAGGTTTCCTCCAAATTGCCGATCACCTCCGTCTTCTTGGACTTTACCACTAGGTCGTCGACGTACACCTCCAGGTTCCGCCCGACTTGCGGGCGGTGAGCAATGTGCATGTACTTCTGATAGGTCGGGCCTGCATTCTTCAACCCGAACGCCATTCTTGCGTAGCAGTAGACGCCCATGGGCGTCGCAAAGGCAGTCTTGTCTTCGTCTTCTTCAGCCATGCTAATCTGGTGGTACCCGGGGTACGCATCCAGAAAACACAGCTGTTCGCACCCTGCCGTGGAGTCGACAATGAGGTCGATGCGGCGCAATGGATACGTATCCTTCGGGCACGCCTTATTGAGGTCGGTGAAGTCCACGCACATCCTCCACCGTCCGTTGGATTTCTTGGCGAGGATGGGGTTCGCCAGCCACCTAGGATGGGCGACGCTCCGAACGACCCCCGCCCTCAGAAGCTTGTCCACCTCTTGGCGAATGACGGCCTGGCGTTCCACCGACTGCTTCCGAACCTTTTGCATAACCGGTCGCGCGCTGGGAACATGGCCAACTTATGCTCAATCACCTCCCTGGGGACCCCAGTCATGTCGGACGGTTGCCAAGCGAACACGTCTGCATTAGACCGGAGGAAGGAGACGAGCGCGCCTTCCTATTTGGCGTCGAGACATGCGCCCACCTGAACGACCCTCTCTGCCGGAGTCCATTCACTGACTAACTCCACCAGAGCCTGCCCTTTAATCGCCACCTGGGGAGCGAACTTGAGGTCGAACTCTGCCAGCTCCATGGCCCATTTGGCGATGCGACCCGTCGCCTCGCGGTTGAAAAGGATCTCCCGCAAGGGGTACTTGGTCAACACAGTGATTTCTCGCCCTGGAAGTAGTGGCGCGGCCTTCTGGATGCCGTCAACACGGAGTACAACATCTTCTAGTGCTGCGAGTACCTCGTTTCTGCATCATGGAGGACCTTTCTGATATAGTAGACTGGGCACTGAACTCCTTCTCTTTCCGTCACCAACACCGCACTGACCACCCCCGGGTTCGCCGCGACGTAGAGGATCAGCTGTCGCCCGGGTCCGGGGCGACCAGCACGGGTGGAGAAGTGAGGTACTTCTTCAGCCCGTCGAACGCCTCCTGCGCCTCCGCAGTCCACTCGAACAGATTGGTCTTCTTCTGGAGCTCGAACAGAGGGAGACTCTTATCCCCCAGGCGAGCTATAAAGCGGCCCAGGGATGTCAAACAGCCCACCAAACACTGCATCTGCCGAAGTCGCGTCGGGGGCTTCATATTTTCGATTGCAGCGATCTTGTCGGGGTTTGCCTCGATCCCCCTCTGGGAGACAAGGAAACCCAACAGCTTGCCTGACGGAACGGCGAAGACACACTTCTCGGGGTTGAGCTTGACGCAGTACTTCCTTAGGTTGACGAAGGTTTCCTCCAGGTCGCCGATCAACTCCTCCGCCTTCTTGGACTTTACTACCAGGTCATCAACGTACACCTCCAGGTTCCTCCCGATCTGGGGGCAGTGAGCAATATGCATGGCCCTCTGATAGGTTGGGCCTGCATTCTTCAAGCCGAACGCCATTCTCGTGTAGCAGTAGACACCCATGGGCGTCACAAAGGCAGTCTTATCTTCGTCTTCTTCGGCCATGCTAATCTGGTGGTACCCGGAGTACGCATTCAGAAAGCACAGCTGCTCGCACCCCGCCGTGGAGTCGACGATGAGATCAATGTGGGGCAGTGGGTATGGATCCTTCGGGCATGCCTTGTTGAGGTCGGTGAAGTCCACGCACATCCTCCACCGCCCGTTGGATTTCCTGACGAGGACGGGGTTCGCCAGCCACCTAGGATGGGCGACGCTCCGAACAACCCCCGCCCTCAAGAGCTTGTCCACCTCCTAGGCTCGACGAGTAGCCCTTCGTACTCCGCGATGTTGTTGGTAGCGCGGAACTCTAGCACCACCAGGTGCCGGACGATGTCACCGGTGGGAGACACCAGGACGACGCCAGCCCCAGCCCCCTCCAGCTGGAATGATCTGTCGAAGAAGAGAGTCCACGTCGAGGGTGCTGGGGTGCCTTCAACTTTTGCGTCTGAGGGAGTTCATTCACTGACGAACTCCGCCAGAGCCTGCCCTTTGACGGCCGTTCGGGGAGCGAATTTGAGGTCGAATTCTGCCAGCTCCATGGCCCATTTGGCGATGCGGCCCGTCGCC
Organism: Raddia distichophylla; assembly: GCA_005191435.1. NCBI lineage: Eukaryota > Viridiplantae > Streptophyta > Magnoliopsida > Poales > Poaceae > Raddia > Raddia distichophylla. The sequence goes on from SPJY01012963.1 coordinate 505,261, forward strand.
GTTAGGGGAGCGAACTTGAGGTCGAATTCCGCCAGCTCCATGGCCCATTTGGCGATGCGGCCCGTCGCCTCGCGGTTGAAGAGGATCTCCTGCAAGGGATACTTGGTCAAGACAGTGATTTCTCGCCCCTGGAAGTAGTGACGCAGCCTCCTGGACGCCGTCAGCACGGCGTAGAGCATCTTCTGGTGCTGTGAATACCTTGTTTCTGCGTCATGGAGGACCTTGCTGATATAGTGGACCGGGCGCTGAACTCCTCCTTGTTCCACCACCAACACTGCGCTGACCACCTCCGGGCTTGCCGCGACATAGAGGATCAGCGGCTCGCCCGGATCGGGGGCGACCAGCACGGGCGGGGAAGTTAGGTACTTCTTCAATCTGTCAAACGCCACCTGCGCCTCCGAGGTCCACTCGAACTGGTTGGTCTTCTTCAGGAGCCTAAGTAGAGGGAGGCTCTTATCCCCCAGGCGAGCTATAAAGCGGCCCAGGGAAGTCAGACAGCCCACCAAGCACTGCATCTGTCGAAGTCGCGTCGGGGGCTTCATATTCTCGATCGTTGTGATCTTGTCAGGGTTCGCCTCAATCCCCCTCTGGGAGACGAGGAAGCCCAACAGTTTGCCCGACGGAACGGCGAACACACACTTCTCAGGGTTGAGTTTGATGCAGTATTTCCTCAGGTTGGCGAAGGTTTCTTCCAGGTCGCCGATCAACTCCTCCGCCTTCTTGGACTTCACCACTAGGTCGTCGACGTACACCTCCAAGTTCTGCCCTATTGGGGGCGGTGAGCGATGTGCATGGCCCTATGGTAGGTTGGGCCTGCATTCTTCAACCCTCGTATAACTTCGTATAATGTATGCTATACGAAGTTATTACGAGCCCACTTCAGCATGTCCATCAATCCGAACGCCATCCTTGTGTAGCAGTAGCGTCACAAAGGCAGTCTTGTCTTCATCTTCTTCATCCGTGCTAATCTGGTGGTACCCGGAGTACGCATCCACAAAGCACAGCTGTTCACACCCCGCCGTGGAGTCGACGATGAGATCAATGCGGGGCAGTGGGTATGGATCCTTCAGGCACGCCTTGTTGAGGTCGGTGAAGTCGATGCACATCCTCCACCGCCCGTTGGATTTCTTGACGAGGACGGGGTTCGCGAGCCACCTAGGGTGGGCGATGCTCCGAACGACCCCGCCCATAAGAGCTTGTCCACCTCCTGGCGGATAACGGCCTGGCGCTCCACCGACTGCTTCCGGACCTTCTGCATGACCGGTTGCGCACCGAGGAACGTCGCCAACTTATGCTCAATCACCTCCCTGGGGACCCCAGTCATGTCGGACGGTTGACAAGCAAACACGTCTGCGTTAGACTGGAGGAAGGAGACGAGCGCGCCTTCCTATTTGGCGCCGAGGGATTCGCCCACTTGAACGGTGCTCGTCGAGTCTGACTCGCTCAGAGAGACCGTCTTAACCCCCGCGGACGAGCCAGGGGAAGCATGGACCTTCGCCGGAGGAGCTCCCAGAGTCGAGGCTTCAGCCTTCTGGGCACAGACTGCCCCTGTTTGGAGGAGAGCGTCCCTTTCGCAGCGGAGCGCCTCTGGGCGGTCCACCTTCACGATTATGGGGCCAGCTGGCCCCGGGATCTTGACCACCATGTAGGCATAGTGGCAGGCCTCCGGGCGGTCCACTTTCAAGATGATGGGGCCAGCTGGCCCCGGGATCTTCACCACCATGTACGCATAGTGGCAGGCCGCCATGAACTTGGTCAGCGCCGGCCGGCCCAGTATGGCGTTGTACGAGAGGTCGAAGTCCGCTACCTCGAAGTCGAGCATCTCCGTGTGGAAGTTGTCGAAGCCTCCGAAGGTTACCGGGAGACTGACGCGCCCCAGAGGGACGGACTCAGCCCCTGCGCGATGCCGAAGAAAGGGAGCGCCGGTCGAAGCTCCTGCTGCTGGATCTGGAGCGCCTTGGCGATTCGGGCTGATCGTAATAACTTCGTATAGCATACACCATCTATCAGCACCCGCCCTAGCTTGACATTCCGGACCGTGGGCGCGACCACGAACGGAAGATGCCCCGGGCCGGCGGTACTGGCGGGGTGATCGGCCTGGCTGAATGTGATCGACTACTCCGACCACACCAGCTGCCTAGCAGACCCCACACCGGGCACGACTGCGCACACCTCCCTCATCACACGCTTGAAGCTGGCGTGAGACGGATAGGTGGCCGATCCACCGTGTATGAAGGCGACTTCGCACTCCGCCTGTTGGAAACCAAGCGAAGCCGGCTCCTTGCCGTTGCCGCTGCCGGATGCTTGCTGCTGGTCGTGGACTCGCTTGTTCACTATCTTGCTGACGACCTGGCAATCAGCCAAGTCGTGGAAATTGCTGCGGTGAATGGGACAGTAAGTCCTTCCGTCCCACTCGCCGGGACGGCGTTCTCGCCTTTCGCCGCGGCCGCGGGGACCGTCACGACCGCCTCTGCGGGGACCGTCCCTGCCGCCGCCGGCGTCACGAAGGCAGTCTTGTCTTCATCTTCTTCAGCCATGCTAATCTGGTGGTACCCAGAGTACGCATCCAGAAAGCACAGCTGCTCACACCCCGCTGTTGAGTCGACGATGAGGTCAATGCGGGGGAGCGGGTACGGATCCTTCGGGCACGCCTTATTGAGGTCGGTGAAGTCCACGCACATCCTCCACCGCCCGTTGGATTTCTTGACGAGGACGGGGTTCGCGAGCCACCTGGGATGGGCGACGCTCCGAACGTCCCCCGCCCTTAACAGCTTGTCCATCTCCTGACAGATAACGGCCTGGCGCTCCACCGACTGCTTTCGGACCTTCTGCATAACCGGTCGCGCGCCGAGGAACGTTGCCAATTTGTGCTCAATCACCTCCCTGGGGACCCCAGCCATGTCGGACGGTTGCCAAGCAAACACGTCTGCGTTAGACTGGAGGAAGGAGACGAGCGCGCCTTCCTATTTGGCGCCGAGAGAGGAGCCCACCCGAACGGTCTTCGCCGGGTTTGATTCACTCAGGAAGACCGGGTCTGACTCACTCAGGGAGATCGCCTTAACCTCCGCGGACGAACCGGGGGAGGCACGGATCTTCGCCGGAGGAGCTCCCAGAGTCGAAGCTTTAGCCTTTTAGGTGCCGATTGCCCCCGCCAAAGCGAGAGCATCCTTGTCGCAGCGGAGCGCCTCCGAGCGGTCCACCTTCACGACGATGGGGCCAGCCGGCCCCGGAATCTTCACCACCATGTACGCATAGTGACAGGCCGCCATGAACTTGGTCAGTGCAGGCCAACCCAGTATGGCGTTGTAGGGGAGATCGAAGTCCGCCACCTCGAACTCGAGCATCTCGGTGCGGAAGTTGTCGGGGAGGCTGACGCGCCCAAGAAGGACGGACTCAGCCCCCGGCGCGACGCCGCAGAATGGAAGCGCCGGTCGAAGCTCCTGCTGCTGGATCTGGAGCGTCTTGGCGACTCGGGCGGATAGGAGGTTGAGAGAGCTTCCTCCGTCCACCAGCACCCGCCCGAGCTTGACATTCCGGACCTTGGGTGCAACCACGAGATGACCCGGGCCGGCGGTACTGGCTAGGTGATCGTGAAGGGAATATGCCCTAGATCAATCATGAGATGATTGTGTAATACGTCTTTGTTCATGTACTTCTCGATAACTAGCTTATCAGGTTCCATGAATAATGGTCATAACTTTGTTCATTAAATAAGAGAGCGACACGGAATTTGTTTTACCGAAATTCGGAGCCGCAACTCCTCTCCGTTGAGGCTACCCCTTGCGCACAAGGACTGGCTCGCTCTCGAGCCTAACGCCTCACTTACTCCCGGTAGTCGTTCCGCCACTCCGGCGAGGTGGACTCCGTCACCCGTACACCGACTCGAGAGTTGCCACACGCCAAGGCCTACTCCCAAGCCCACGCCTCCACGAAGGATGCCGTCTTCAAAAGTAATAAGCCCGAAACGCCCCGATCATGCCAGCATCAATTTGCCACACATTGCATGTTCAAACCTTCTACATTGCATCAATTTGCCACACATTATAGGGACATACAACAAAAGTAACAAGAATACCATAAATTTGGCACACATTGCATGTTCAAAGTTCAAACCTTCTCCATTGCATCAATTTGCCAAGCACATGCACATAAACTCCATTTGTTGATTCATGTGGCAGTGGCACTTACAAATAAGACATAAAAAATCACACATGCATGTTTGAAAGAAATGGATGTAACTATGCAATGAGAAGAGAATATTACCGTTCTAAGTTCTATCAATAATGTTGGGCCCACGCTCGCTGTGCAGAGAAGGAGGAGGAGGAGCTGACCTCGCGCGCCGCCGCCGTCGACCTCGCCGTCGCCCTCGCCGTCGCCGCCCTCGCCCTCGCCGTCGCCGCCGTCAAGCTCGCCGCCGCCGGGTTAGGGTTCGGGTTAAGGAACATGTGGGTTCCTCCGGGTGTAGAGGGAGGTCGGGGGAGGCGGCGGACCGGCGGTGGGTGGGGCTTGTCGGGGGCGGCGGCGGTGGCGCCGCCGGAGCCGGGGGAGGGGGCGAAGGCGGGCAG
>SPJY01012963.1:511420-548130 GCA_005191435.1 Raddia distichophylla
CTATATATATTGTTTCAATAGACTAAACCAATTGTTTTAGCATGCTATATATATTGTTCCAATAGGATAAACCAATTGTTTCAACAGATTAGATAAATTGTTCCAACAGGCTAAACTAATTGTTTCAACATGTCAAACATATTGTTCCAACAGGCTAAACTACTTGTTTCAATAGGCTATATATATTGTTTCAATAGGCTAAACCAATTGTTTTAGCATGCTATATATATTGTTCCAATAGGATAAACCAATTGTTTCACTTGGTTGTACGTCCACTAGGTAAAAGTAATTGTTCCAGTAGGCTAAACTAATTGTTCCAACAGGACAAAAATATTGTTCCAATAGGATAAACCAATTGTTTCAACATATTAGATAAATTGTTCCAACAGGCTAAACTAATTGTTTCAACATGTCAAACATATTGTTCCAACAGGCTAAACTACTTGTTTCAACAGGCTATATATATTGTTCCAATAGGCTAAACCAATTGTTTCACTTGGTTATACGTCCACTAGGCAACAATAATTGTTTCAGCAGACTAGCTATATTGTTTCAACAGGTTAAACTAATTGTTTTATAAGTATAACAAATTGTTTCAGTAACTTTTTTATAGCAACTTTGGTCTTGTTTTGTTCGTAAAAATGCGAGGAACGCAACGGTGCAAACGGTTCGTGCATTGAAGCAACCAGTCAAAATCTATTGCCTTTGAAAGGAAAACAAAAAATCGCATGCACGTTGTGTTCACACTGTTTGCATGTGATTAGGAGAGGCAGTTGTGATTAGCGATGCATGCATGCCATTGGAAAAGGAGCAGCACACAACGTGCATGCGTGATTAGCTGTGCATGCATGCGATTAGGAGAGGCAGCAGCGCGCAACGTGCATGCCCGATTAGCGATGGGCTGGGTTGGGCAGCGTTCGACGCGCGCGTCGCGCGTCGGACGTCCGTCCCCAAGTCCACGCCATGTTTTAAAGTATTTCATATTCTATTCTATCTTTCTATCTATCTACTTATCTAAAATACTTGGAGCAGTTTGGGATTGAGTCTAGCCTAAAGGCGCAATTTGGGGATTGACCTGACCTAAATGCAACTACAAATCTCATCCGTCTATTCTCTTCATCCATCAGCAATAATTGTAAGTTGGATCACTTAAACTTCGCTTAAATCACCCACTTTTGCCACTCCACCTAAACCCCAATCATCCGTCCAGGCTCAAATCAACATGTCCGCCCTAAAAACACTTGTGACCTATGCCTTGCCCCGCCGCCGCTCCTTGCCCCCGCTGCGCGTGACCAGTCGTCGCTCCTACGCCTCGCCTCCATCGACCAAGCGTCGCCACTGCCACACTTGCGCTCTACCTCGCCCTGCCGCCGCTCCTTGTCCCTGCCGTGCGTGACCCGCCGTCGCTCCTGCGCCTTGCCCCCGTTGTCCAAGCGCCGCCGCCTCCGCACCTGCACTCTGCTTCGCCCCGCCACCGCTCCTTGTATATATCTAAAGCATAAGAAAAATGAGCCACCACATTAATCATAAAATACTAAAAAATTTCCATATAAAACGGAGCCACTAATCATAAAATGCTAGAAATTTCCACATAAAGCGGAGCCAGCGTATTAATCCTAGAAACTTAGATTTTCGCACATTAATAAAAAATATTAGAAATTCTCACGTTAATCGTAGAATAAAGAAAAGATATCCACCGTACATTATACATTAATCCTACAAACGAATATATGTCGTCTATTGTAATTTTGACATGTTGTACGTTAAGAAATCTATGTGCATGTGTACAATCTGCGTACAAAAAAAAACATGTATGAGGTGATACTAATATGTGCATGCGTACAAACTTGGTACAACAAAAACGTCTACGAGTAGACAACGATTATTTAAATTGATTCCAATTGTAGTGACATCCTGAAAATTCCAAAATCAATTCTACCGACCCTGGTTGAGTTCTACTCCAAACCGAAGCCCACTTCAAATCCCAATCGTAATTCTATCTTCAAACTAGTTTGATCCTTTTCTCTTATATATGAACCACATCGCCCAAAATCAAACCCGTCGCAACAAACCAGTCGCAACAAACCGCAACAACTTTCTTCTCATTCAAAACAAAGCCAGATCTCTACACAGATCTCACACACCGGCCCTCTTTTTCAAGCTAGACCTGGAGAAAGCTTTTGACTCAATGTCTTGGACGTATCTCCTCGACAACCTCCGTGCCCGCGGTTTTGGAGCCCGTTGGCGCGATTGGATATCCCTATCGCTTGCAACTCTGTCCTCCGTGGTTTTGCTCAATGGCCAGCCCACTGACACAATTCACCACCGCAGGGGCCTTCGCCACTACAGGAATCAAACTTAGTGTCGGCGGCTAGAACCGACGTCATTGGTCCAAAAAACCGACGTCATAGGCCTTTGTCGGCGGCTGGCCGACGACACAGATCCGCCGACACTGCTTGGACGACACTGCTCACTTTTGTCGGCGGCCAAGAAATTACCGACGTCATTTCTCCCCTCCCCTCCCCTTCCCTGCTCCCTGCCCCCCAAGCCCCTCCTCTTTGACGTCGGCAGACAATAGACCGCCGAGACATCCTCCCAACCAGTGACGTCGGCCAGATATATGACCGACGTCACTGCCCTCCCCTCCCCTAGCTTCCCGAGCCCCTTGCCCCCCTCTGTGACGTCGGCCAGAGTTATCCCGACGACAAAACCGCTGAAGATTTGACGTCGGCGAGAGCGATGGCCGACGTCACTGCCTTCCTCCTCCCCTCCCTTGCCGAGCCCCTGCCCCCTCTATGACGTCACGTGGCGGGGACCGCTCCTCTCTAAAGGTGGTAGACTAATGCTCCTTAAGGCAGTCCTCACAGCGCGGCCCACTTACATCCTCTCAGTCGACCAGCTCAGGAAAGCCTGGCTGTGGAGGCGGAGGAGCGAGGCGGCGTGCGGAGGAGGGAGGAGGCGGCGCGCGTTGGAGGGAGGAGGCGGTGGGCGGCGCCGGCGAGTGGAGGAGGCCCCGACGGAGGCGCCCGACGCTGGCGGCGCGCGCTGCTCCTCTTGGATCGGGACTTAGGCACGCAAGGGATAGGGAGAGGGAGAAGTCCAGCGCAATTATTGGGCTGGGCGCGCTAGCCCTTTGCTGTCGGCCGCCTCCGTCCCGACGTCACAGCCATCGCATAGCACCAGGAACAACGTCTGGACAGGCATCCAGGCTATAAGCTATGTCGTCGGCAGAAATAAACCGACGTCGAAGCTTAATGCCGTGTCGTCAACCGGCTCTAAGCCCGAAGTCACAGTCATACCGACCGGCCGGTTGAGCTCACGGGAGGGGGAAGGGCTGTGACATCGGCCAAGATGAGGCCGACGTCACAGACACCCCTTTGACGTCGGCCAAGGCTTGGGCCGACGACACAGCCCCCACCAGTAACGGCGGCCAACTTACTGGCCGACGAAACAGGTCCTCCTCCCCTCCCAAAATGCCGGCTCTCTCTCGTCAGATAATTACTCCTCCGTACAAAAAAATTCAAATAAGAAGTTTGGTCGTATTTCAAATTATTAAAAGCTATCATCTTGCTACACGCTCCTCCCCGCAAGTCATTCTATGATCTGCGTGGGCTCCTTTGAAATGTGCATAGCATATCGTGTTCGATCGGCTTGCATTTCACACACTACTTCTACCAAACATGTCGGAGTATCGTATACCAACACGCACCTAGCTCGAACTTTTCACCGACCGAAACAAGGAGCGCGATATGACCTTTCTTGTGTTACGTACCCTTTAGAACTCTAAAGAGACCCTACGAGGTTTGGGGCGGATGGCCCGGAAACATATCGACCGGCTGTTGCCCCTGGAAGGGGAGAAGAGATGTGACGTCGGCCAAGAGGAGGCCGACGTCACAGACCCCCCTTTGACGACCAAGGCTTCGGCCGATGACATAGCCCCCACCTGTGACGTAGGCCTCCATATGGCCGACGACATAGGTCCTTCCCCCGCCCCAACCAACGTCGGTTCTCTCTCGTCGGATAATTACCCCTCCGTACAAGTTTTCAAATAAGAAGTTTGGTCGCATTTCGAATTATTAAAAGCTATCATCTCACTACACGCTTCTCCCCACCTGCCATTCGATGATCTGCGTGGGCTCCTTTGAAATGTGCATGGCATATCGCGCTCGATCGGCTTGCAATTCACACACTTCTACCAAACATGCCGGAGTACCGTATACCAACACGCACCTACCTCGGACTTTTCGCCGGCCTTTGTTGCGTAACGTACCCTTTAAAACTCTAGAGAGACCCTACGAGGTTTGAGGGGCCCGAAAATAAATCGACCGGCCGTGGAAGGGGAGAGGAGCTGTGACGTCGGCCATATCTAGGCCGACGTCACAGAGAGCCCTTTGACGTCGGCTAAGGCTTGGGCGACGACACAACTCGCACCTACCCCACCCCGGCCGCGGACAACGTGCTCTCGGCAGGGCAGGCAGTGTCGGCGGCATAAACCTGGCCGACGATAAAGACTGTCGTCAGGGTTAGAGCCATCGAAAGAGCTTTTTTGGCCGCGGACAAAACTCTTTAGGCAGGAACTGAAATTCAAATATCCGGAACCGGGCTCTCGGGAGGGCAGGCAGTGTCGTCGGCCCACGCTTGGCCGACGTCACTAGTGGCCACAGACTGTCGTCTGGGTTAGAGCCGATGACACAGCTTGTTCGGCCGCGGACAAAACCCTTTTGGCGGGAACAAAAATTCAAAAATCTGAACTCGTGCTCTCGGCAGGGCAGACATTGTCGTCGGCCCTCCTTTGGCCGACGTCATTGGTGGCCTGATGCTGGTTTTGTCGTCGGCACTACTTTTGGCCGCTGACACAGCCTGTCGTCGGGATTCGAGCCGCCGACATTACTTTTTGCGGCCGTCGACACGGAGATCATTTCCTGTAGTGCGCCAGGGGGACTCTCTATCCCCCTTGCTATTCAATCTTGCCATCGAGCCCCTCCTTGCCCTTCTACAGCGCGCTACTGATGAGGGTGCCCTCTCGCAAGTTAGGGGAATCCAAAGAAATTCTAGAATTTCCCTCTTCGCGGACGATGCGGCAATCTTCATAGGACCCATCAAAGAAGATGTCTCTTCCCTGGCCATTATCCTGTAGAAGTTTGGAAACATCACGGGCCTCCGCACTAACTTCCACAAGAGTCAGGTTGTGCCAATCAGATGTGAAGGGCTTGATCTTGAGTGCATACTTCAGGATCTCCCAGCGCAAAGATCCGCCTTCCCAATCAAATACCTAGCGATCCCACTATCCATCAAGAAGCTTCGCCATGTCCACTTCCAACCCCTCATCGACAAGATCTCCACCAGGCTGGCTGGCTGGCGTGGCCCGCACATCACCAAGGGAGGGAGGCTCACCCTCCTCAAGGCAGTTCTATTTGCACTCCCGACTTACATCCTGTCCGTTATCCAACCGCCGTCCTCAATTCTCAAGAAAATCGACTCCATCCCAAGAAGTTGGCTAGGGAAAGGCACGGACTCCGCCTGTGGAGGGGGCAAGGTTTGTTCCCCGACCTCGCTGGGGGGCCTGGGGGTCTTGGACCTCTCTCGTTTCTCCATGGCACTACGTCTACGTTGGCTTTGGATACATAGATCCTCCCCTCACTCGGTTGGGCTTCACACCTTCGCCGCCCCTGAACCTGATTTGGCCTTACTACGCGCAGGGACCACCGCCGTCCTTCGCAATGGCTCTTCCCTTTCTTTTTGGGAAGACCACTGGCTTTCGGGATGCGCTCCAAAGCATCTTGCCCCTGGACTTTTCGCCGTAACAGCGAGGAAAAACAGAACAATCGAGGATGCCACCACCAACAGCAACTGGGTTGCGGACCTAAGGAGAAACCTAGCTCCGGATATGATTCCTGAACTGATCTCGCATCTTCGCCAAATTGTTCAAGTGACGCAGAACCCATTGGAGCCTGACCAATTGATTTGGGGGTTCACTGCTGATGGAGTTTTTTCGGTCAAGTCAGCCTATTTGCTTCAATTTAAAGCCCGCGTTGCAACACCGGCGTTGCAAAAAATTTGGAAGCTCTAGGCCCCTTCGAAGTGCAAGTTCCTCCTTTGGCTGCTGCTTCACAAGCAAGTCATGACAGCAGACGTCCTACTACGACGCCAATTGCCAAATGACTACTTCTGCCCTCTATGCAGGCTAAACCTCGAAACACCAGAGCACCTATTCCTTCAGTCTAAATTCAGCTCCTTCATCTGGGCCCGGCTAGCGAAGGTGCTCAACACTCCACTAATCAATCCTTCAAGCTGGTTACTCCAAAACAACTTCAACAGCTGGTGGGCAGAAGACATCCTCCGGAGAGGCCCGTCCAGTGATGCCCTATCCATTATCTCCGGTGTCATCTGGTACCTCTGGCTAGAGAGAAACAACCGCATTTTTCAACAAGTCGATAGGCCCCGACCATTGTTTCTTCGCTTTTTGCTCGATGAGCTGCGACTCTGGTCAGTCGCAGGAGCTAATTCCTCTGTAATTAGCTAGCGTGTGCTTATGGCCCAAGGGGAGGGGCCCTATCTCCCCCATCCTATAAACCTTTCGTCCTTTTGATCAATGCAAGGTAGTTCTCCTGCCCCTTTTGCTAAAAAAAAATCCCCAGACTGAAGCCATCGACATTGCTGCTTGAAGTTCCCGTCGTCGTCGTCGGAGCTGTCGTCGTGGTAAATTGTTGCCAGAACCCTAGCACCGCCATGCGGCCCTTGCCGCCAAGCCACACCGTCGCATAGCTGCCTCATCGTCGCCACCTCGTTGCTTGCCCGACAGCAACTAGGCCGCCCACCGCCGCGCACGCCCCTTGCCGCGCCCTCCACAAAGCAGCGTCGCCATCAAAGCTCTACCCGTTGCCATGCATCTCGCACGTCACCGTGCCACGGTGCCACGTCGCTCGCGGGGCTGGAGCCGCCATGAGCCGCACTGCCACCTGTCGCACCAGGCCGCTAGCCCATGTGCCACCACCACTGTCGCCGGCCGTTGCCGGAACCCGCGTCGCCGTCGTCGGAGAAGCCGCCGCCCCCTCCACTCTCTCTGTCTCTCCCCATCTACTCCCTCTCCCTCTCCACTCTCCTCCCCCTCTACTCCCTCTCCCTCTTTTGCCATCACTTTTCACTTTTACCTTATTTTCCATTACATTGACATGTTTATTGCCATATATGCATGGGTCAAATCTTGTATTTTTTTTAATCCCAAAAACAAATCAAATAGACAATTCTTTCGGTGCTTTTGGGTTCTTTTTTGCTTAATATTTTGTTTTAACACATTGATTGAACTTTAACAATTATTTTAAAATGCTTTTATTCAAAAATACAAAGGAATAGGTTGAACTAAGTTGAGGAATTGGATATTTTGAAACAACATAATTTTTTTGCTAATTTTTTTAAACGATGATGTGGTTTTAAAAAAAAGATTAACAATGACATGGGTGGTAATTAGCATGCCAATGTGATGACAAGGGACAAAAAGGATTAAAATCTTACATACGGGCATACAATGATTTTTTCTAATATCTAAGGCTCTAAGCACATATTCAAATTTTTTTCTAATGTGATGCCAATGTTTTGACTGTTTGTGTATGCCGTATGCGATATGTCGATAGGTTTAAATTAGAAGGTAGAGGATGAAAAGAGCTCGAACATTGAAATGTTTTTATCAATCGGCAATAACACCGGTTACACCACAGCCAAGTCCCAATGAAAATCTTCAAGAAACAGTGGGAACTGGGGCTAGTAACAATCAAGAAGCTACCGTTGAGATAGAGGGAATTGGAACTAGTAACACTCAAGAAACTCCTATCAGTGACTGTGTGGTATTAGATCTTAATCCGGCTGACATAGTTACAGATCTTTGTCCATTTAATACTGTTAATATTGATTTTTTATTTAAAATTCTAGGCTTGAGATCTAGTGCTACTATTGATGAAGACATAACCTTGGATGAAGCGAATCTGCCTTAAAAAGGTACTATATCATTTTAGATTAGCAATCTTTCTTTCAATTTCTTTGTTACTTTTTTCGATTAGACAAATTGATTTGTGTGATTAAACAAATCTTCATCATACATTAGTATGAACATAATTTTTAGTTTGATATACCAATTAGAATGGCCGATAATTGGCCCGGGGCTTAGCAAAATCCTGTATCCGCCACTGGTCCCAACATATAGGGCACATAAGTTTTTTTGAGTTATCCCATAATATAAGACGTATTCCCATTATTTTCTTGGGAAAGACGAGTAATTAACTCATAGTTAAGCTATTCACACTATAAAGTGCATGCTTTTGCTAGCTTTAGTGCATAGGAAGGAGTTGCATGTTTCAAGTAACGAGATAATGAAAGATGATTTACTCTCTTAAGCATCATTTCTTGGTCACGATGAAAATTTGTATACGCCCTATATTTTGGGACGGAGGGAGTATATTATAAAAATCAATTGCCGAAATAACAGTAGGTCCCGCCAGGCCACACGGCCACCGCCTCACCGCACAACGGGAGCTCTGCTCCTGCCACCCTGCATGGCAACGGTGCCTGTTATCGCCACGCCGCATGGCACACTGCCTACTCCCTCCACGCCGCATTGTGGGAGCTCGCTGGGTGTAGACGCGTCGCATGACTAGGTTCAGACGGGAGACATGGTGCGGGAATCTCTGCATGTTTATTGTAACCATGTGAATGTGATTAAATCAAAAATTAGCAGTTGCAGTACCCACCGACGATTTTACATGCTGTGGGTACCCCGGGAGATCCCCGAAAATACAACTGTCCAGGATTTCAGTTGCATTTTGAAATAGCACAAACAACCAAACTTTATTATATATCTAGAGTTATTTTACAATATGGCTTACAACCTTTAGTACACCTCAAAAATTTACACTTTAAGACCACAGGCATGACTCGAGTGTAGGATAACTAAAAATCTACAACAAAATCTTCCTGGTCTTCAAATGAAAAATCTTCTGCTAAAAAGAAAGGACCTACCCAAAAGAAGGGTAGCTCGAAAAAGAACGGGTAAACACTTACGTCTTAATAGGTTTTCATATGCATACCTATTAACTATATGCATGGGTTTTAACAGAAACATGTGCAGAAAGCTGGAGCAAGAGAAGATGGAGAAGAACAAGCATGAACGAGGACGCCGTGCACAGAAGAAGATGAAAAGAAGACTACCGGCGAGGACGCCATGTGCAGAAAATTGGAGCAAGAGAAGATGGAGAAGAACAAGCACGAACAAGGACGCCGTGCATAGAAGAAGATGAAGTTGTGAGAGGACAAGTCGCATGAAGCTGAATTGAAGTAGAGAAGGAGGAAGATTGAGAAGAGAAAAAGAGGGTATTGTGAGAGTTTAAGAGAGAGATTGTAAAAAAAGTATAAGATGTAAATAAGTCGGTGAGATCACTGACAAAAATGTAAGATGTAATTGTTGCTCTCGTTCAATTATTTTGTCTAACTTCTATAATTTTTTTTATGTAAGTATTTTGTTGTATATAGTTTGTTTTTCTAAAGTAATATATTCTTGAATAGGTGATCGTCACAAAACTCAAAAACAGTCGTCTGACTCCCACCAGGCTGGTTCCAAATTGAGTATTTAAGTGGCCTATCATCGCTGATTTTCCACTCTGTTGAATGAGCCACGATATATTGCTGCAGTGCTTATCACGGCTACAGATAATTCAGCGTTCGTTGGCGACGATGATGCTTCTGCGGCTCCTGCGTCCTGCACATAGCGCTGAGAATATCACTGACTCTGTGCGAAGTGCACGTGGTCAAAGATTCCCAATCAGGCCACCCAGCTTTAGCTTTCATGAGACAACGACGTAGCCCGTATGAAGTTGGTAGAAGCGGCGTCACGTGCAACTTTAACCTCGTCAGTCTCAGAGCTCAGAAGGCATTGATCTAAGCAGCAGAATAGTAGTAGATGGCAAAGCCTCGTCTCTCGTAGCATCACCAACATCCCCTGTCCCCCGTGTATCTTTTTTTTAAAACATTATTAACTTCTTCTTATCTATCATTCTAAAATAGCAAAATTGCTCAAACGTCACTTAATTCGTTGCCACGAAATATGACTACACTCAATTTGTCTCGGTTTTGTAAAATAACACCGGAACAACAAATTTTGTCCCCAAACGATGTTTTAATATTTTTTTCACCCATTTGCCATTTTTTTCCCATTCTCTCTCTTTTTTTTTTACCCCTTTTCTATCTCCCGCCGCTGCCATCGTTCCCGTCGTCACCCATCAGCACTGTGCCGCGCCTCTAACTCCCATTGCCGTTGCAGTCACCGCCTCGCCGCGCCACTGTTGTGATTGCCCCGCCTCCCGTCGCCCAGCGCTGCCGTTGTGGTCGCAATCGCCATGCTGCCGCGGCAGCTCTCATCGCTATCATGCCGCGCTACCGCCGCCGCCCGTTGGCAGTTGAGGCCTCCGCTGCTGCGGCTCTGCACGCCGCCACGCACGTCCTCTCAGTCGCTACTGTTGTGGCTTCCACCGTCGCTGTCGCGGTCACCATTGTTCGTGGCAAATCGGGGAAAAAGGGGAAAATATGAAAAAGATGGTAAAAGAGTTAAAATATGCTAAACTGTTATTTGGGAATAAAATTTGTTGCCCCGGTGTTATTTTAAAAAATAAGACAAATTGAATGTTGTTTTGTTTTGTGGCAACGAATTGAGTGTCGTTTGAGCAATTTTCTCTTTAAAATCTTTTCACAATTTATATTACACTTTAAAAAAAAAAATTCGCTGATAGACCCTTTCAAAATCACACGGAACCATCCTTGCGCGTCTCTTGAATGTGAGCTGCCGTGCAGTGAATGGAATGAGATATCTGCAGTAAAGCTCTTGCTGATTCCCATGCATGCATGGGTGAATGAGATCAATCTGATCGCTTTCTCCTCTCATCTTTTCGCCGTTGCTGCTGCATGCGCTCACCACGCAATCCATGTCCACCTGCTAGCTAGCTTCTTCCTCCCTTCTCCTACATGCCTACGAGCTACGGGCTACGGCTGCGCATAGCCATTAGCTGGACACACACACACACAAACACGGGCCAAGCGGCCAAGCCAGAAGTGCAGAACCAGCGACGCTCTGCCCAATTGGCGGAATAAAACACCGGCCACCAAGGGCAGCGCTCGTCAGTGCCACCACGTGCCCCGTGAGTACGCGTCCGGTGACTGGAGAGGAGCGCACATGTGGTGTGGTGGGGTGCCCTGTTCTTTTAAGCTGATCTGAACCGCTGAACAGCTGAACGGATGAAATGACTGAATTTTGAGAACTTCTCAAAGTAGTCTCGAGATTCAAATCCATTTCATTTGACTTGGTTTTTAAAACGTTAGAACACATCTTCAAAACAATGAAAAAACGAACTCAAAAAATTTAAAGCATATGTTTTTTCAAAACGTAAATAAATCGTTAAGCCGTTAAGCCGAAAAGAATAGGACCTGAGATATCAGATATGCTCGCGAGTCGCGACCTCACTCCTCCGGCATCGATCAGTGAGATACTGAGATGAGATGCTGGCATGCTGCTGCTGCTGCATATGGGGACTTGGCGAGCGATGCAACTGGACAAGCACGTTCGCGCTCGCAGCTCGCAGCTCGCTCACGCACATCAACTGTCACTGCGAGACCCTGGGAGGGCTGAGGGCATGGGTGGGCTGATCAGATGTTAGATGTCGCTGGAGCTAGGGCCAGTCAAATTGCACTGCATGTCCTGGGCCTGGCAAGCACATGACATCCATCATATGAACGTACTAACCGGGGTTCAGATGTCAAAACGATACGCTTGCATGTTTGTGTGCAGGGGGGCAGGGGGCCAGAAAAGCCTGGATCAAAGTTTTAGTGTGTGTTTGCACTTGGGCATGTGGATGCCCTTCCCATTTCACGTTTCTCCACGCCTCCAATGATCCAGTGCATTACTTTCAGTTTCAGTTGTACATACTGGCCCTGTTCATGTTTCAGCCTTTCAGGCCTCTTAAATTCTCAGGATCCGTAAAAAATTGCACGAATAAAGAAAAGGTTGATTAGGTGTATGTCGCTGTCCAACTAGCACTAGATCGATCGAAAGGCATTTGTGGAATATGCAATTATACAGATTCAACGTAAGGAAATCTATTAAGTTTATTTCGCAAACACTTTAGATGTTTCTTTTTATCAATCTCTATTCCTGGACCGGTCGGAAGACATCTAAGGGAACCCATTACCTATTAAGTTTATTTTACAAACACTATAGGTGTTTTTTAATCAATCTCTTATAGTTTAAATATAGAGATCTTCCCACCTAAATACATGTTTTAAGTTCAACTACACGTAAATTTCAAGTTTTATTGGCAACAAAATGCTAGGACCGGCTTCGTGGCTATCCAGTCACCGAACAGTGGTGCCACCTCCTCTTTCCTCACAAGCCAACGCTGTTGTCTCCTCTCTCCTTCCCCTAACAGCTCATCGTCTCCTTCCACCTCATGGAATAGAATTGTTGCCTCCTTCCTCCATCCCAAACAGTGGCGTTACCTTCTCCCTTCCTGGGCAATGTTGTTGCCTCCTTCAATTCCCCTTCCAAAGCATATTGTTGCCTCCTTCCTCCTTAAAATATTTGGTTACATGTTTATTTCAATGTTCCTTACGATATGATAAATTCAATGATATTATCATATTGGAGTTGCTATGGGCAATCTCACATAGAAAAAACACTAGGCATGTTATTATAGGATGTTTGGTTTATAGCACAACATTCAAATATATTACGTTAATCGCGCATGTACAAACTTTTGTTTTTTTTTGCTGCATTGGTTGACTCACATTAGTCTCTCCACAACAGGTATAACTTGATTTTAGGAGCTGGTTGATTTATCAAATTTGTTGATCCTTAGTTTCCTAAAATTTTGCAAAGTCTCAATAGACTTTGACTTGTGTCATTGTCATCTTCATCCTCTCCGGTCACCGCTACCACCACTCTTGTGCCATTGAGGCTAGGCTTAGGTCTTGGGCTTAGGGTCGTGTTCTTCGTGCCCCTGGCCTTAGAGGGATCTAGGAGGAGACGGCAGTCTAGCAATTCAAAGGGGATCGTGGTAGGGGTGGCGAGACATCGACAGTGACACTGTGGCTAGACAGGGTGCAACAAGATGTCAAGAGGATGGGGTAAAGTGGTAGCGGCTCCATCGGCTGTAGGGAGGTGGGGTGATAATGGCGGGGAATACGATATAAGCACACGAAACAAGGTCTTGGCGAGGAAGAAGAGGGAGGAAGAGCGGTGTCGGCGAGAGAGACGAGGGAGGAGGAGGGACAATGATAATATCGGGATTGGAGTCTTGCTCAGGAGGAGGGCATGAGGTTCGCATGGCCACTAAGTCCTTCTTGAGAGAGTATGGACACATTGTGCAACAACAATATCAACGCAATGTATCCACCATGAATATGTAGCAAGGGAAAGGAGATGCATGGGTGAGGTGTGGAGGGGAAGTTCAAATCGAAGAAGGGGTCATGTGGATTTTGCTCTAAATGTAATGACATGTCCCAAAGAATTGACAAAGAATTATGTATAGACATCTAAGACATGGCATATCTCAAAAATGCAAGTTGAGCAGCCCCATATGCCTATGTATCTAATTAACCAAATATGGTATTATTTAGGTAATGATCAGATGAATTGTTTATATTTTATAGCATGCCTTTTATTGCACCATAGAGAAATAGAGTTTTGATACTAAATACTCCCTCCATCCCAAAACAATAAGGCGTGCATATATTTCAAAAAGTCGATAATCGTAACTTTTGACCGATAATTAAGATAAAAACTTATATTTTTCGTGCTATGCATGTAATATGATTGGATTGGTATTTGAAAGTTCTTTCATATGATGTTAATTTTGTCATGACATTTATTTAGGGAATCGATAAACAACATTATCATATGTACATGAACAAAGACGTAGTACAATCATCATTATGATTGATCTAGGGCATATGTCTTTCACCTCGCCGGGTCTAACTCGCTCAGGGAGACCGTCTTAATCCCCTCCGACGAGCCGGGGGAAGCACGGACCTTCGCCGGAGGAGTTCCCATGGTCGAGGCTTCAACCTTCTGGGCGCCGATCGCCCCCGCTAAAGCGAGAGCGTCCTTGTCGCAGCGGAGCACCTCCGGGAGGTCCACGTTCACGACGATGGGGCCGGCGGGCCCCGCGATCTTGACCACCATGAAAGCATAGTGGCAGGACGCCATGAACTTGGTCAGCGCCGGCCGACCCAGTATGGCGTTGTACGGGAGGTCAAAGTCCGCCACCTCGAACTCGAGCATCTCCGTACGGAAGTTGTCGGCGCCTCCGAAAGTCACCGGGAGGCTGACGCGTCCGAGAGGGACGGACTCAGCCCCCGGCGTGATGCCGAAGAAAGGAAGCGCCGGGCGGAATTTGAAGTGCTTTGGCGACTCGGGCGGATAGGAGGTTGATGGAACTTCCTCCGTCTACCAGCACCCGCCCCAGCTTGACATTCCGGACCGTGGGCGCAACCACGATCGGGAGATGTCCCGGGCCGGCGGTGCTGGCGGGGTGATCGGCCTGACTGAATGTGATCGACTGCTCCGACCACACCAGCTGCCTAGCAGACCCCACACTAGGCACGACGGCGCACACCTCCCTCATCACACGCTTGAAGTTCGCGTGAGACGGATAGGTGGCCGACCCGCCGTGGACGAAGGCGACTTCGCGCTCCGCCTGCTGAAAACCAAGCGAAGCAGGCTCCATGCCCTTGCCGCTGCCGGATGCTTGCTGCTGCTCGTGGACTCTTGTCCACTATCTTGCTGACGACCTGGCAGTACGCCAAGTCGTGGGAACTGCAGCGGTGGATGGGACAATAAGTCCTCCCATCCCACTCAACGGGGCGACGTCCTCGCCCGTCGTCGTGGCCGCGGCGGTTGTCACGGCCGCGGCGGTCGTCACGGCCACCACCACGGGGACCGTTTCTACCGCCGCCATGACCTCCTCCTTTCTTTCGCCCGCTGTGCCTGTTACGCGGCCGGCCGCCGTCGTCGTCGTCGTCGCGCTCGGCGGCCAGGACCTGCCCGGTCTCAGCCACCTTGCGCTTCTTCTTGTCCTTCCCGCCAGGATTCTTGGATGTCCCGGCTTCGGTACCCCCAGCGGCCCCCGCCCTTTCGGCCGGGCGAAAGCGGGCCTCCGCCTGCAGGGCGCAGCCTTGCCCGATTTGGCCAATTTCTTGCCCGATTTGTGCATCTGGTTTAAGCTGTGTTTTGGGGCTGTTTCCCACATGGATTTAGGTCCCTTGGGATCCTAGAATCACCCCTTGAAACCACCAAACATAGCCCTCTTGCTGCTCCTCGTTTGGACGCGATTTGCACTCGTTCTTGATCGTTCTTGCACCGTTCTTGAGCTGAACCTTGTGCTGCGTTCTTGGGTCACTTTGAGGTATGGAATAGGGTCGCAAAGGACCAAGAATCATCCCCTCAAGAGCCCCTGGACAGACCACCTTTGGTTTGCACAAGATAGCGATTTTTTGGTTTCGGTTTGATTCTTTCCCGCTGCTGTTTGAGACAGAAAAAGGTCAAGACTTTGGATGAATCTTAGGACGATTTTCAGAGGGTAGTTAGATGGTTCTATCATCTAATCGCTGTCCAAATTTGGTAGGATTTGGTTGAGCCGTTTGGGAGTAATTGAAGTTCTTGTCGGACACGCTTGCGCTGAAATTCCATAGCTTTGCTAGTTCGACGTTGAATTGGTGTCTGATCCTGCCCTTAGTTGTACCGAGGCTTGTTGGGGTGAGAGCACATATTGCCAAGTGCAAAAATTCCGCAAGGAAAAATTTGGCTCCCATTCACCCCCCCTCTGGGTCGCCGTGGTGTACTCACACCAGGGAAGTCAAGCAGCCCACCAAACATTGCATCTGCCGAAGTCGCGTCGGGGGCTTCATGTTTTCTATTACCGCGATCTTGTCAGGATTCACCTCAATCCCCCTCTGGGAGAAAAGGAAACCCAATAGTTTGCCCGACGAGAGGGCGAACACACATTTTTCGGGGTTGAGCTTGATGCAGTATTTCCTCAGGTTGGTGAAGGTTTCTTCCAGGTCGCCGATCAGCTCCTCCACCTTCTTGGATTTTACCACCAGGTCGTCGACGTACACCTCCAGGTTCCGCCCGATCTGGGGGCAGTGAGCAATGTGCATGGCCCTCTGATATGTTGGGCCTGCATTTTTCAATCCAAACGCCATCCTTGTGTAGCAGTAGACGCCCATGGGCATTACAAAGGCAGTCTTATCTTCGTCTTCTTCAGCTATGCTAATTTTGTGGTACTCGGAGTACGCATCCAGAAAGCACAACTGTTCACACCCCGCCGTAGAGTCGACGATGAGATCGATGCAGGGGAGTAGGTACGGATCTTTCGGGCACGTCTTGTTGAGGTCGGTGAAGTCCACGCACATTCTCCACCGCCCATTGGATTTCTTGACGAGGACGGGGTTTGCCAGCCACCTAGGATGGGTGACGCTTCGAACGACCCCCGCCCTTAATAGCAGGGGCGGAGCTAGGTAGAGGCTACGGGGTGCACAGGCACCAGGGTAGAAGAAAAAATTTAGTAAGGATTATGTCATTTGCTCTAAGAAGTGTATCCCTAACCTTAATAATTGTGCATCCGGTAGGACAATCTAACCTGCCAGTGTGTGAGTGAACCATGGTTATTTTTGCTCTAGCTCCGCCACAGGAGGAATCAGAATATACTGGATGCAAGCTCTCAACAGAATTTTTGTGACTAATATGTTGGATTGCACTAATATACATCCATGTAACAATGGTCACTAATATGTACTTTGTTCAATGTAACAATGGTCACGTTGACGATATGCATGCGATGATGCAGCTTCTGGATATAACTGCGCAATACTAGCAAGACATATCCTGTGCTAGCACCGATGGTACGGATGTTCCCGATTGAACAGAAAACAGGAGGCCGACATAAAGATATATAGAGAAAGTAGAATCACAATAAAAATGCTGTTTCTGTTTTAATAAAATAGAAATCGGGTTGTATCTCTTTCTTTTAAAAACAAATCAGGCAGGCTTTTTTAAGCTAGGTACATGAGCTCTCATCGTTCCCTTCTTGCTGGACGAGACAATGGCGTCTAGTGTCGTATTAGCCGCGATCGATTTTTTTTTTTGTTTGGATTTGAACCTTAATTGAGTAGAACGAGCATACTGGTAGCTAGCTAAGCTGACAGGAAAGAAAGCCCAGCCGACCAATTCCTAGCTTTGCAGGAAATTAAAGAAAGTTGGTTTTGGTTGGACCTGTTGGTATATATATTTACTATACTTTTGGGAGTGCCGAGAGCTGTGCATTGAGGCATGCATGTGCATGGAAGGTTAGCCATAGCCAGGGCATTATGCTTGGAAGATTCCTCAAAAATGTGAGGCTACCTATGTATGTATGTATGTTTCTGCTTTCTTTTTAGGGAGCGGCTGCAGCCCAGGCGACTGGGCACGCACGCGCGCGCGCCGGGCCCACGCGGCGGCGGCTGCGGCGGCGAGCCCAGTCGCCTGGGTTTAAGCAAAACCGTTCTTTTTACTCGTACTTTGGATGGTCGACGCGCTAAACATATGCTGCCCCCTACCGATGCAGGTGATGCAGGGGAGAAGCCACAGCTGCTGCCTCCGCTCCGAGGCTACCCAAAGCTAGGAGAAACTGTAAAAGTTGTTGTATTGGATAGTGTCTGGTAGGACGAAGGAATCTTTTAAAGTGCAGTGTAAGTGTGAAGGAAATTTACAGCGAATCTCTAAATTTGTAGCACAGCTATTTGCAGCAAGTTTTAGAGCTTCTGCTAGTTTTGTTACGGAAGAAATCGATGGAGAGCATAACGAAAGAAAAGGGGGGAGAAGGTGGAGTCTCGGTGAAGTGGCCGCTCTCAAGTCTCAGCCACATTGGATGGTCAGGAATTAAAGCAGAGGCATGCAGGGGGGAGAGAATTCCAAGTGTTGCATCTGCATCTCTCCTCTCGTCTACACCCTCCATCATTGCCACTTTGGCGTGGCCTCTCTCTCAACTCGTTATTTTGACCACCTTAATTTAACTTTAATTACTTGCGGATGCATAGTGATACAATGCAATTAATGTACTCTCTCTTTATCTCCCTCTGTCTCTGTCTATGTCTCTGTCTCTCTCTCTCTTTCTCGGCCATCCCAGGCAGTTTAAAAGGGGATCCGAGTGAGAACACACACAAGATTTGTGCGTTCTCCAGCGAGAACACACACACCTTCAAATGAAAGAAAACAAGCACAAGCAGGAGTAGGACTATTACCCACCTTGGGGGTCTGAACCAAGACGAACACAGTTCACAAAAATTTTCAGGTTCTATCCTGAAGAAGAGCTATCGTCCGACGCTGACGTAGTGATGACGCGACTTGAAGGTGCTCCCGCAGTTGAAGGTGCTTCATCTTCATGATGGCGCTGATCTTCTCTTGGTTAGCCTCGATCCCCCGATGAGATATGTTGAATCCGAGTAATTTATCGGATGGAACCCCAAAAATGCACTTGTTGAGATTCAATTTCATCCGATATGCCCTTAGACTCTCGAATGTTTCGGCCAAATCTGTTATGAGATCTGGTATGGTTCGTGTCTTCACGACGACGTCGTCGACGTAAGCCTCTACATTGCGGCCGAGATGTGTGTGAAAACACCGCTGTATGGTGCGCTGCTAGGTTGTGTCAACGTTTTTCAGCCCGAACGGCATTGTGGTATAGCAGAAAGCACCAAAAGGCGTAATATACAATGTTTTGATGTTATCTTCCTCCTTCAAGCTGATCTGGTGATAGCCTGAGTAAGCGTATAAAAAACTTAGGAGCTCGCACCCGGTGGTGGAATCCACCACTTGGTCGATGTGGGGTTGCCCGAAAGGATCGTTGGGACAAGCCTTGTTGAGGTCGGTGTAGTCGACGCACATATTCCATGTCTTCTTCTTCTGCACCAGTACCGGATTTGCTAGCCACTCGGGGTGGTATACCTCCTTGATGTACTGTGCTGCCAACAATTTGGTAATTTTCTCCCGGATGGCGTCCTTCTGATCTGGTGCGAATCTTTGCAAGCATTGTTGATTGGCTTGGCCTTGTCGCCAGGCATATCCGAAGGCTTCCAAGCGAACACATCCTGGTTCGCCCAAAGGAAAGTGACGAGGGCGTCTTCCTATTTGCTGTCGAGCCCTATCCCAATCATAGCTATTTTAGCAAGATCGGAGAGGTCCAATGCTATCTTTTTAGTTTCTTCGGCTAACTTGATGGAGGTTTTGGCTTGCTTTTTAGCGGGTATGTCTCCCTCCTCCTAAAGGAATGCGACTGCCTGCCGGATCTTCTCCATCTTGGCCGATGTATCTAGTGCCTATGCCATCTCACAATTTTTGCTGTCGTAGACTAGAGATTACTTCACGTCGTCGGGTATGGTGATTACGCCATTAGGGCTCGGCATCTTCATGACGAGGTAAGTATAGTTAGGGACATCCATAAATTTGGCGATCCCAGGTCTTCTCAAGATGGCACGATATGCCATCTCGAAATCAGCAACTTCAAAGCTCAGACTCTTGGTCCGATAGTTGTCCTTGGTCCCAAACATGACAGGTAACGATATCTGCCCAAGTAGTACTACAGATGTCTCGGGGATTACTCCGTGGAAAGGAGATGATCGCTGCCGTAGCTCGGAATGAGGAATCTTTATCTGATCCAAGGTCTTGGCGAAGAGGATATTAATCTCGCTCCCGCCATCGACCAGGACCCTCTTCAACTTGTTTCCTCAAACGACCGGGTTCAGCACCAGCGAATAACTCCTAGGGAAGGCAATCAGATCTGGGTGGTCCTTCCGATCGAAGGTGATGGGCACCTCTGACGAGTGTAAGTACTTGGGGGCCGCGGGCAGGATTGCGTTGATCTCCCGAGTGGTAAGCTTCTGCTTCCGCTTGTACTCATATGCGTCGGAACCCCAAAATATGTAGCTAATCTCGCTCTCCGTGTCTTGGTAATCCCCATCTGGCTTCTTGCCGTGACCTCCTTTTGCCACCAACTGCTTGGAGTTGTCGGCAAACTTCTGCAGAATAAGGCAATCTTTGGCAGCATGCTTACCACGTGGGTGAAATGGACATACCGCTTCCATGACCTCATTGTAGTTGTTGTTGTTGGGGGGCTTAGGCCGATTATGCTCTACGTTGGTGACCATCTCGTCCCCCTTGTGTGTCTTTTCTTTGGGCTTGCCCTGTTCATCGTCGGGCTCCTTCTTAGAGCCTCCATCGTGGCCACCACGATGGTTCATGATGGCCACTTCGGCATTGGCTTCTTGATCCGCCATCGTGAACATTGTTTTGAGAGTTCCCGGGGGGTCCCCGAGTCATCTGCCTGATCAACTCCTCAGATTTACACCCGGCGAAGAAGGTATAAATGGCTGTTTGTTCTGAAACATTTTGTATCTCATTCTTCTTCTTGGTGAAGTGCTTGATGAACTCACGGAGAGTCTCATTCTTGTGTCGATGTAATTGTCCGATCTCCCATCTCCCGGCGGGCCTCTCGTAGGTCCATTGGAAATTGGCGATGAACTACTCCAAGAGGTTGTCCCAAGACTCGATAGAGATCTCCGGGAGTCCTATGAGCCAGGTCTGGGCGGTTCGCGTCTGAGCGACTGGCAGATAGTTCGCCATCACGTTCTGATCACCTCATACCACGCTGATTGCTAGGGCATAAACTTGCAGCCAGTTCTTTGGGTCCCTCTCGCCATCGAACTTGTCGATGCCTTTAAGGTTGAAACCGTTTGGCCAAACCACTCGGTGGAGATCCGGGGTGAACGCTCGGATCCCCTCTCAGGGTTGTGGCTGCCGTCACCGTGGGGATCTGCTGCGACGCTCCCACCGCGGGCCATGGTGATGATGTTCTTATGGTGATTGCACCGATTGGTGGTGCTCTCAGCGTGATCATCTTTGGGTCGACTGCGATAACTGTAGGAGTTTTGCTCGTCGTTGGTGCGCTCCCACCTTCTGGCTTCTATGTCATGGTGGAGGTCATGACCCACCGATTAGTGTGATCCGTCAGTGGCGGAGGCGCGCGCCTTGCTCCGATTGCATGCAGAGCGGCTGTTGGCCGTTATCGGATGGTTTACCTGGTTTTGTTGGATGGCCGCCATCTCGACCATGGTCGTTGCACGAACCATGGTCTGGACAAGCGGGCTGCCTTCACGAAGCTGCGGCGCGATGGTCTCAAAAAGGGTCTTCGAGGCAATGATGTTCGCTTGAGGAGTCATGTAGACGTCTTAATCCCTTAGCTTTACCGCTCGAAGTTCGTTGTAGACATTACGGCCGCGGATGCGAAGTTAGCTCAGGCGATCATGATGACGTTAGTTCGTTTCAGCCACCCCTGTAGCAACTGCTTCGTTCCCAACTGGTTGAGAAATCGAGTGGTGATCGCCCGCATCGAGGACGAAGACTTCACTATAATTGCAGATCTCAGTACTCTCGTCAGACTCAGGGTCTGAGAGAGAGAGAGGCTGACTTGCTCGCTTTGTCCAATGGGTTTGACAGCATTGATGACACCCACGAACGTGGTTGGATCCGGTCGGATGGCTCCGACTGGATTAAGAGATCGATTCTCAATATGGTCACCTCCTGTTCCGATTTCAAGGACAATCTGTGCAAAGTTCGCATCATGATTGCTAAGCCCGGGGGGACATCCAATCTGGGGTGTCGAGTTTCCTTACGGCCGAATGACGTCCGTACCCATGTAGACGTCTCCTCTGAGTTCCTCTCTGCACTCTTCATGGAAAGGCGCGAAGTAGGACCGCCGACGAATTAATCTGCCAAAAGCACATGACGAATTCTCCAAGCCGAAAGGCAAGGGAGTTGGTAAAACGCATGCACCTTCTTGCGGGACGACCTCTCCAGGAGGGGAGAGACGAAGATTGCCGATGCCGTCGGTGATGAAAATCCAGGGAGCCGAAGCATAGCAAATGCCCCGGCATGAGAGCGACGGACGGCGATCTTGGGAAAGCCATCTAGTTTGAGCGATGATCTTGATGCAGCCCCCTACCTGGCGCGGCAACTGTCGACTTGTGGCTAATCAGGGGTCACCGTTGGCAATGAATTTGTTACGGGGTTATGCGCTAAAACCAAACTAGATGGTAACACAATACAGGGATTTATACAGGTTCAGCCCCTCAAATTGGAGGTAATACCTTAGTCCTGTGCTCTAGTATTATATTTTTGCTTGAGCTTGCAGATGATGCGGATGTTTATGCTAATGTAGCTATCGATCATTCTATATCCCCTACCCCTCCCTTTATATAGTACAGGGGGATAAGGTTACATGGTTCTATCCAGTACATGATACTAAATTCGGTTATACCGGCGCATGATATGCAAGTATGAATCTCCTAATTACACGGAGCTTGAGTCTATCCTCGGGAGCATCCTGTCGACTGGTGACTAACTGGGGGGGTCACTGCCGGCAATGAATTTGTACGAGGGGACGCTATCGAGAACTAAGCTAGATGGTAGCACACGACACGGGTTTATACAGGTTCAGGCCCTCAACAGAGGTAATACCCTACTTCCTATGCTCTGGGATTATATGATGATATGATGATCAATGTGGGGATATGTGATTCTGCGTGCCGATGGCCTCTACCCCCTCCCTTTATATAGTGTAGGGGGAGATAGAGTTACAGGATAGCACGTGGTACACGGTAACTAATTCTGTTATGCTGTTACATGTCATGCATGTGCTGATCTGCTAATTACATGGAGATAGATTATATCCTCGAGAACCTCCTTGGAGCTCAAGGCGCGCATATCCCGAGTGGTCTTTATCCTTAGCCGGCCGACTTGGATCGCCCCCTATCTGCTCCCATATGGGCCTTCTAGAGGATACCCGGGGCCCATATAGTCCACACATCCTTGGTTATCAAGTCATGCACAACCCGAGTGGTCTCTATCCCGATCCAGTCAGCCTGAGTTGCGCCCCATTCGCCTCCTTATGGGCCTTCTAGAGGATATCCGGGGCCCATGTAGTCCACAAGGCCCCTGCCTGGTGCGCCAACTGTCGACGGGTATCTAACCTGGGGTTATCATCGGCAATAGATTTGTTTGGGGTTATGCGCTAGATCCAAGCTCAATGGTAACACAAGACAAGGGTTTATACAGGTTCAGTCCTTCAACTCAGAGGTAACACCCTAATCCTGTGCCCTGGAATTATGTTTGTATGAATATACGTATGCGAGTGTGTCTCTATGACCCCTACCCCTCCCTTTATATAGTGTAGGGGGATAAGGTTACATGATCTTATCCGGTACATGATACCGAATTCTGTTATATCAGTGCATGACGTGCACCAACATTTATAGGTACAAATTTCCTAATCATATGGAGCTAAACTCTATCCTTGGGACCATCCTTGGTGATCAAGTTACATTTAGCCCGAGTAGTCTTCATCTCTATCCAACTGGCTTGGGCCGCCCACCAATTGTTACCTCATGGGCCTTCTATGAGGATACCCAGGGCCCATGTAGTCCACAGATAGGGATGTCACGACGGAGAGAAATCCTAAAGTGGGAAAATCACGACGAGGGAGTGTCGGGAACGGCATTGGGGAGATATTTCAAGGAATGGCGGCTGAAAACAGGTGGCGGAGGTGGTTTAGGAGACGGCGGTGACGTCTTGCGGAAGACGACGACCGGGAGCCGTTGGATCGAAGATGGCATAAGTCACGGCCGTCAGATTCTCCTAGCTGAAGGGGTACAGTGGTTTACATGATGTGGCACATTTTAGGACGCTGGATTGAGCGTTTTTAATTAGAGCCATCGATACAACATAACTGTATCGAGTGGGCCAATTTGGGCCAGATGGCCTTTGCCGAGCTGGGCCGAGGCCGAGGTGGGGGAAGGAAGGGGGGTGACTCCGAAGGCGTAATCCATAAAGGGAAAACGCATTCTTGCAGATTTCCAGAAAAGGAAAGGTGGAATTTAAATGAGAGAATGATTCTAGGAATTTGATAAATGCTTAAAGAATTTGCAGAAAATTGTGGATAACTCAGAAAAATGTGATCTTGGGCTCCAGAAATCCATAAAATGATAGGAATCCAAATAAGAGATAAAATATGATATCTTATGAGATGGCTTTCTCTAGGAAATTAGAGGAAGGTATTTGGGAAATGCATTTGCGAAATGCTTGAAAATGCAGAATAGCTTTGAGGGATTTAAATAATGATTTTTTGAAAACATTTCTTGCAAAATTTGAAAATTTTTGGGATGTTACAGACTTACCCCCTTTAAAAGAATCTCGTCCCCGAGATTCACAAGGAAAACAAATGGGGATAAAATCTTTATAGTTGAAATTAGATAAGAAATAAGGATTAGCATTGAGGAAGATGTGTTTTTTTTATGAAATAAAATGCTAGCAAGAGATTTTTTTTCAAACAGAAAATATCAGCAAACATTTTACAACTATTTTACAAAGATGAAGACTTAGGGGAGGCCGCCAAGACAACTACTAGCGAGTCATTTCTGCCTCCAGAGCCCAAAAATCACCTGAGAACTCCTGATAGAGTTAATACACGCACACTCACAACCCTTAGAGAATCAACCGTTGGGAGAGGAGTTCATCCCCTCTCGTAGTAAACATTTGCTTGCACTAATGCCTCGAGCACTTATTGTATTGAAGTTCAAGCTCCCTAGGTTTGTCTTCGTCCCCTTGTAATCACCCTTGGTCATTTAGTAGCAACTTAAACTAGACATAGGGTTGTTATTCGGAGGTGAAGGCCCGAACCGGGATAAAACGATTGCGTCACTGATCTTGTTTGTTTTAGCTTAAAGTTGAGTTTAGTTTTAGTATAGCAAATTTGTGACATCCTAAAATGACGTTTTAAAGAGTTTAAAAAATTATGAAAAAATTATTTTACAAATTGTAAGAAGAATTATTTAAAACCCCACAAAAATGACTACAAAATATTACACCATTTGACTTATACAAAAATAAGAAATTTTCATTTCATTTATTCATTTACAAATAGGGCCTCTATTTTGTGATCCACCAAGCCTTCTCAAGAAGCATCCCCCGCAGCCAGAGGAGAAGGGTCGTGGTTGGACCTTACATCCAACTAAGTGAACTCAGCCCGTGGAGCCCGTCTCCTAGTCGTCGACAGATGGCACCCACTGTGGGCCAAACTTCAACCCTCCTCTGACTACTCCCTTGAGGATGGCTGACATACCAAAGAATGAGGAGGCTCTCGACCTCCACTTCGATGGAAGCGACGATGTCGACGAATCGTATGAAAGGTGGTGAAACAACCTCCTCGTCGAAGCTGATGCTGAGGCAATGGAGGTAGAAACCTCATCCACTGCCGGAGGAGCTATTTGCTCCCGGGAGTCGTGCGGCAAGAACGGTCTTACATTGACCATTGTCAGCGAGACCCCCATGGAGGTAGAGCCTTCTACCAACGCCCTTCGTAGGGGACACTGACATGTCCTTTAATCGCGAGATCACATTTCGCCGCATCTTTGCGGCATCGGGCAATGGGACTCCGGCTCCGTCACTGATTTCGGCATTCGATGAAATACAATGCCGTTGAGACGCCACCTGCAAATTGTTTCGTGGGTTGGTCGAACGGGGCCCAGTAGATGTGTGTCGGGTGATGCAGTGATGACACCGGTCGTCCCATCGCATCGCTCGACCCCATTTGTGTCCATCGCTTCGAGTTCCTTACTCCGAGCATGAGCCATCGCACACGTCGTACGAGACTTGGAGTAGGACCTTTGTGGCTTCACGATGGTTGACCTCAGCCCTGCTGTTGCCAATGGCCTCGAGGACCTCATCGTCAATTTAATCCATCTCCAGGATAGGGCTCCCGCTAGAGGATCCACAATCTTGTGGCACAGCGGGCAGCCAGAACGCTCGCTGTGGTCAGCTGCATGGTCGGCGGCTAGCATGACGCCTCCCCGGCTGAGTGGGCTATTTTCCCGGCTTGGGCCAAGGCGAGGTGGAGAGCCTATGCCGGTCATTCCGGGCTGCCTGGTGTTCTGTCGCACACTTGACGAGGCCCATTAGGCCCCAGAAATGCAAACCTGGGCCCATAGAGAAATTTGACTATAGTAAAATCTCGATGAGTTTCTCGCTGTTTACACTACTGCCATCATGGCAACTTGGGGTAATGAGGTCGTCTTGGTAAACCACTTCCCACCCATCTAGGAGGGAATAGCCAGGAGGTGTCTCTTCAATCAATGGACAGGTTCAATCTAGAGCTGGGCCCAACTCCACGAGGTCCTCTACACTAATTTCCAAAAGTGCTACGTGCGCTCCGGACGCTCCCAGGACCTCAATCTGATTGTCCCGGCTCCCCTACCCCATGCTGCCGATGACACGCCTGTGACTTCGCCGCCGCCCGATTCCTTGTCACCACCCAATCCGTTGTTTGTTCCAATTCCCCTATGAAGTTGATGAGGCTGTAGAAGTTCATTTTTCTACAAAAACTATTAACCTGTTTGCATCTCCATTCTCATCCAGTTGGCTGCACAAGGCAGAGTGAATCAATATTCAACCCTAACCTGAGTATATTAATTCTTAAAAGAATACAGCTGTGCACAAATCTCCAATCGAAATATGTTTGAGGTTTCTAGCTTTGATGGGGTAGTGCTTTGAGAGAGAAAGGGTAGTAGATATATGTTCTAAGATATTGTTTGAGGTTTCTAGCTTTTATGGGGGTAATGCTTGGTTGGGGGTGAGCCTGTCAATGTGACTGCATTATGATGATGTAAAAGTTTTCATGTCACTTCGTTTATTTTTATTTCTTGAACCTTGAATTGGTTATGTTTATTGTTGAAACAATTGTACTTAATAATTCTATTATCAGTGATTGTAATGGGAAACCCTCTTATGAAAAATTCAGCTATCCTTTTAGATACAATAGTCCGAACACTACAGGAAAACAAAGTGTTTTTGTCGGTCGAAATTAATTTCGTCGGTCCAGAAAAACCGATGAAAATAAGGTTGTAATTTCGTCGGTTTTCTAAAACCGAGGAAAATAAGGCCGTAATTCCGTCGGTTCCGGCCGACGAAAATAAGGCCCACGTTTAACCTCACCCGACCCGTGTACCTCGCGCTCATTTTTTTTTTGACCTAGCCGCCCTGCTCTCGCGCACCGCCGCCGCCCTGCTCCACCGCGCCGGCCGCCACCCTGCTTCCCCGCCTCATCTCGCCGGCGGTCGCCGAGGGCTCCGCTGCCCGCCGCCCTGTGTCACGACCCGGGGCACCCGGCATCGAACACGTGCCCGCCAGCCCAGGAGAGGGCCCGTACCCCCCAAAAGGCCGGTCTCTTGGGGGAGGGAAACCTCCCCTTTTAAGCTGCGCAACACTCCCCGGCGTGGGCGAGGTGGTACTAAACCCCCTGGCACCATGCCCACCGACCCCGCAGGCATCGCGTGGCACACGGCCCAGCAGGGCCCAGCAGACCTATATGTCATGGCCCACCGGCCATGACACTGCCCGCCGCACGGGGCAGGCTCTGATACCATATGTCACGACCCGGGGCACCCGGCATCGGACACGTGCCCGCCAGCCCAGGAGAGGGCCCGTACCCCCCAAAAGGCCGGTCTCTTGGGGGAGGGAAACCTCCCCTTTTAAGCTGCGCAACACTCCCCGGCGTGGGCGAGGTGGTACTAAACCCCCTGGCACCATGCCCACCGACCCCGCAGGCATCGCGTGGCACACGGCCCAGCAGGGCCCAGCAGACCTATATGTCATGGCCCACCGGCCATGACACCCTGCTTCCCCGCCTCATCTCGCCTGCGGTCGCCGAGGGCTCCGCTGCCCGCCGCTTCTGGACCACCGCCTACTTGTGAGAGGCCGCCTTCACCTCCTTCACGCCCTTCGTCCTCTCCCTCGCAGCCGGGGCCCTCCGCATCGACTTCTTCCGCCACTACATCGCACAGCACGCTCACTTCCTCCAGTCCTTCGCACGCAAGTAAGCAACTCCTTCCCCCTTTCCTCTTCCTCCCGATTCACTCCGATCTAACCCATCCCACCAGCTACGAGACTGCGCCGCCGCCGACGACGACAAGGCCACCATCGCCACCCTAAGGAAGGTCGTGCTCCGCGAGCTCAACGTCCACGCTTCCGTCCTCCAGGTGGGCTTCCCGCCCTCCCTCCATTTTGCCATAGCACGGAATCAAAGGAGGCGGAATTGGAATTACTTCATGCCCACCAGATCTAGCCGCCCCACTGCATAATGGATCTAGCAACCTGCTAGCATTGATATTACCAGCATGACCATCATATAATAACTATCAATTAGCATACGGTACCCATATTGAAAGTAGACAAGTACAATTGCTAGCTAATTTGCTAATTCCACCGAGCTTCTCACATATTTTTTAACATTTTTGAGTCCTTTCGGATGGAGCTCCTAAGCTTTGCTTGACTCTTGTGGCTTGGGATTTAGGTGGCCGTGGGAGGCTGGAGCGGCGTCTCGGTGCTCCGCTTGGCTCGGAGGCTCTGCACCTACGACGAGAAAGGTAAGCGTTGATGAAATGGAGTGGCTGCTTTGAATATCTAATCCCCCATGGAGCAGGGAGTGAAATGTACCACCGCTTTGGATGCCGATTATGAGGTTATGGTTCAAATTCATGCAATTGATCTAGATTGTTGTGAAGGTGCATGATTGATCAAAGAGATTTTGTATGATTAGAGAAAAATCCAGTGTCCTTGCGCTAGTAGTTTTATTTTTTTCTAATGACTGCACTCGTAGGTTTTAACTTACCTTGGCAGACTGGTAGCGGGCTTGTAGAATTGCATTATTGGATCTATTTTCTTCTTAGATCTTTGACAAACCCTGTCAATAATTTGGTGAAGATGTGCTGCAGGTTTTGTTCAATTCAGCTGAAGTACTATTGCTGTCCTTTTGGATGAAGTACAAACTCTGTCAATGCAGTTTCTTTTGGATGAGGCTATTGTTGTCCTTGCATTTTATATCCTTTGCTGTGAATTCAACACCTTAATCTCCTTAGATATGAGGAATAGATTTCATTAAGAATACTTACAGCTCAGTGTATGTGCTTGTTTCTTTTGTTGCAGGATAACAATATTGAGTATTGGAGAAACTTTGTTAATGAATATTTTGCTCCAAATGCGAGAAAGAGGTGGTGTGTATCTCTCTATGGAAGTGGTCGTCAAACTACAGGAGTCTTGTGCTTGACGAGAAGGGCATCTGAGGATAGTTTTTAATCCAGACCTCAAGGTATTAAAGTTCATCTTCCAAATTGTTATTTACGTCATAATTGTGGTGGTTATATATTATTCACTGATAACTGGTGCCCATCTGACTAAAATGTTGTGCAATACCGTACTATTTTTTCTTTTATTAAGATTGCATCTTGGGAGTTCTGTGCTAGACGCCATGAGGAGCTAATTCTACGAAGATCTATAATACCTCAGGTATGGAGTCTTTTCAGTTTATAAACAGTTCCACTCACAGTATGCAGATCTTGCTTGCAATTTTCTATTTTGGTAACAGGTATTTAATTTAGTATATTCTGCACCCTTGATGTTTTATGCATGTTAGTCAGCTTGGCACGGTTGTACAAAAATACAAGGCTTCTGTTCAGAATTCAACAAGTCTGTCAACTCAGGACATGTAGACTAATTTTACACATTTTCATGCTTAATACTTTTCATCTTTGGTTCTTGGCTAAAAATCATTTTACACATTTCTTGCCATTGAATGGTCTATCCTACCTGATGTTAGTGCTATCTAGTATCGTATAGTCATATCTATTCTTCTATCATTATAATTCTCTGCTTCGTTTCTGCATGCATGTTTGTGTTGCCTTCTTAAATTTTCCTTCTGAAGCTCTTTGTGGGTGAGCTAATTCTAGGCTTAGTGTGGTCCTATGGCCCTTACCATACTTAATTGCATATCTGCTTACAATATTTTATGACAGCCACTCAGCCATTAGAAACAATTATGGCTGTTGCAATCACTTAGCCATTCACTTACAATACTATTAAGTTACCATCTATGCTAAAACCATCATCATGATTTTATTTAGTTTATAATTTAGCAATAGTTTGTTGTATTTTGCTTGTGCCATGGGATTGATGAAATTCTAAAAGCTTGGAACTGATCCTTTATTAGGAAAACCAGAGGTGGTGTGATAGAAATATCTTTGAACATTGCAACAGTTGCTTGTAGTGAGACATAAGTCACATCATATTCTATGCATGCTAGAATGACTGCTGCAAATAATGTATTGTTGTGTTTTCATCATCCGGTTGATCCTTTTTAATTTAATGTTTCTTCTTATAAAGAATTTATCAGTATTTTTCATGTGTACTATTGCAGTCAGCTACTTAATGTGTTCAGCACTTAAAGCTCCTTAGATATGACGAATAATACTTAGTTGGACTCTGCAAATATACTTTGGTGGAATAATGTGTTCCATTATCTTTTCTTCCTGCAGTTGACTTAATGATTTCAAAAGCAATATTACATTATTTATTTTTTTATCACTGCATAATGCCTCACTGGTATCTATGTGTGAAGTACTTATCGATGCTATCAAACATTCTTCGCCCTTCTCGATTTGAATTGGGTGGAAAGATGCCTCCTATGCTCGAATTCTGCCAGCTTTCCTCTCTCTCCCTCTCGTTGTGTCGATTGGTGGCCCTTTAGATGTTCTTGCCAATCTTCCTCTTACCGACTTGTGAGTTGATATGCTTACCACCTATTATAATTCATTGTTAAATTATCTTGTAAATGAAACATTCTATCATCCTTGCAGAAAAAACGATATTACATATTTTATGATTAATTGTTGAAGAAAAGATGACTTGAAGTTTATGCTTGAAGCCTTGTGAGCCTTCGTAAAATAATTTGAGTACTGCAGAAGCTGCTCAGATCTGTATACATGGTTCCTGGGTAAATTGAGTTCTTGTGTTACTTTTGCTCAGAAATATTTCCCTTATTAATTCTATCTATGTGGTCTTATGCATCTGTTGGATGGTCATGTGATGTTTGGTTACAAGTTTGTGATGATATTAATATCTGTGAATTTTCTATGAATTTTCTGTGAATAAACTGTTTTTTTAAAAAATATGTAATTTCGTCGGCCAAAACCGACGAAATTAATAGCCACGTCATCCAGAGCAAACCGTGCGCTGCTATTTTTTGCTGATGTGGCACATAATTTCGTCGGCCGAAACCGACGAAATTAAGTGCCACGTCAGCGTTCCGTCGCCCACGCGGACCGTCGGTTTTTTAATTTCGTCGGCCTCTAAAACCGACCAAAATATAGTAATTTCGTCGGCAACCGACGAAAAGGAGGTTAATTTCGTCTAGCACATTTCGTCGGGTTAATTTCGTCGGCAAACCGACGAAATTATGTAAATTTCGTCGGTTTAGCCCCTAATTTCGTCGGTTTTTGGCCGACGAAATTAAAACGGATTCCTGTAGTGTAACCGATATATACGTTACTTTGATTAATAAAATAAAATGTAGAACTGAGTAGGAAGTTATATGCAGTATGTCAGCTATTATATTTTTGTTGCGTTAGATTTTTGTTGTTTACCTATTCAGCCTTATTGCTTCTGACTCAAGATCATTCACTTTCTTCTGTCTAGATCATTCTTAACAAATCGATGCATGCAACTACAAAGGTATCTTGCTTGTGGATATAGATTTTATTGGTCATTTCACAACGTAGCCATATTATTGCATTGATATACAAGTGAATTTCGCATCTAGTATATAATTATGTACTATTAGAACTTACACTATATGTGTTATACATATAGACAGGTGTTAATTTCTACTAGGCGGTGTTTTGAACAAAACGGCAGGAACTCTACCAAAGGGCAATTTTATAGCATAGTAGACTTATAATCTTACTATGATTAAGTTTATATCATTTTGTAGCATGTTATTTTGTAATGTATAGCATCTGTGATTGTAAATATGCAAGGCGTAAATACAATTTTGTAAAGCATGACATTTTGGAATGACCACTCTAGCATTGCAAATGAGTAAGAAATGCTCTATATGCAGTTTTATGACTCTAAACAATATTGGGCTTGATCAAACTATTGGTTGTGGCTTGTAGTGAATGA
Organism: Raddia distichophylla; assembly: GCA_005191435.1. Classification (NCBI taxonomy): domain Eukaryota; kingdom Viridiplantae; phylum Streptophyta; class Magnoliopsida; order Poales; family Poaceae; genus Raddia; species Raddia distichophylla. The sequence goes on from SPJY01012963.1 coordinate 543,549, forward strand.
AACCATGGTTTTTTAGTGCCTTATTTTGTTAGGATGGCGGGCGGAGGAATTGATGACGAAAAATCTTTTAGGCAGATGCTTGGGTAATGTCCTGATGATATGGAGCAGCCGATGAGGCTACCGAAGCCACTGAGGCCTCTGAAGCCACATAGGCTAGTGAGGCCTTTCTATTGAGAAGGCAGTTATGTTAGCGAGGTCATAGAAAGAAGCCAAAGTCAATAGACATAATCAGTGCAGTTAACGACGACTAGAATCGACATTTGGTGTGATCGTCAGGGACCATATGCCCATTAGCATTTCAAAATGGGATGATGTATCTTCACACCTCAAGAACACTCTATGGACCGATATGAAGGAGATATTCATCTTACCCGAAGGTACCGAAGACAAGGTGAGGAGTTACACTTTGAAGAAGATGGCAATTGCAATCCAGACGTTCAAAAGGAAGTTGAGCAATGGGTACGTTAAGAAGAATCTTGTCCCAATCTGCAGTAAGTACCCAAAGCTGCAAGAACGCTGGGATGAATTTGTGGGCTACTGTTGGTGATTCTTACGCTTTTATAAATAATCCACAAGCGGACGAATATTGCTCGTAGTTTTCACCCGGGAGTATTCCATGGTATCGAATCCATAGGGATCTAGTGAGAAGGATAATTCTAGCTATCTATATTATTTAAGATACCAGCTAGCTAGTTAACAGGGGTAAGGATAAATATAATAATATAATAGGACCGCTGAAACACACATAGTAGTTTAAAAGGATAAATTAGGCACATAGTTGGGAACACAACGAGAATAGTATAAAGTTTCTTAATAGTGCAATCAATTATCAGGTTGAGCAAGCAGATATGAATTTGCAGGTTTGTTTTAAGAACTTCGTTGGAGCTCAGCAGATTCACTGCCACCCGCTATCAGTTTAAGAACACCGAATGGTTATGACCACCCCCAATTCGACCCTATTGGTCTAGTTCCTAACGCAGTGGATTACGCTTGAGATAAATCTTGGATGGATAGGGATTTCACCACCTACCAACTACAAGAAGTACATTGGAATGCGTATAAACCATGCTAGAGATATTCTAAGACATCACGTCTGCTACTAAATCCGATCACTCCTCCACGGAACCAAGTTCAATACTTAGGCTATTCTAAGCATATGAGAATGAACTAAGACTTGGAACCAGAAGAATTTAATCAACCGTTTTAATAATTCACACTTTCCACTTAGTGTAAATATGCTTAGCTTAGATAATAAAACACACTTATATTATAAAAGCAAAGTCTTACAAAAGGGAAAGGATACAAGAGCTATTACTCGAATTCCCGAAGTCGATTCCAAAACTCCGGGCTTCAGCTCGACTCAACTCTAACTGCCAAACTAACTACTCTAACAAGTGAAGAGTGATTCTAAAATGAGTTCTATGTGTTATGTGTGATACAAGTGAGGTGAGGGGATCCTTTTATAGCCAACCGAAACCAATGAGAGAGTGCCACACCATGGGACATGTGTTATCTAGTCACCATCCAAAGGAGAATCCAAAGTGGGATCCAAGGGGGTCGGCTAGCCTATGTGGATTGGCCGACCCATCTCGGACGATCCCATCCCTCGTTTTCGTCTGGGTTGCTTCTTTGATGGTGTAGATTGATCCCCTACGTTGGTTTTGATAGTTAGAGCTAATAAACCGCCTTCCAAGTGGGCCCATGGATGCAAATGTGAAGCAAGTGCTGCGCTTTGATCAAACCGACTTGAGTGGATGGTGTAGATCTTTTCATTTTGCGCTTCCTGACCACTTGGGAGAAATTAGAGTCGGTTGAACAGAAAAGCCAGGTCGGCCGGCCTAGGGTGGGTCGGCTGACCGGCTCTTTTGTCCAGTTTAGCTTTGGTTTTCTCCACTTTATTCCTGAGGAAAAAAACTCACAAAAACTTGTGAAAATTATTAGTTTAAATAAAATGCATGTATAAACCTTAATTTTCACCTAAATCACCGGAATGTTGGCTTATGTCGGCGTAAGAAATTGGACGTTAATGACTGCCAACAGGTGGAAAACTTCAAAACAAGGTCGAAGTTTGAGTGAAAAGAACAAGCATAATGAAGTGAAGAAGCAATACCACCACCGCCTTGACCCAGGTGGTTACAACAAGGCGATAAGCAAATGGGACAAGAGGAACATGACATGCTGCTGAAGGGCGTTCAACCCGTAACAACGGGATGGTCCAAAAGGTCGATGAATTTGTTCTTTGGTCATGATGGCGGCCTTGACGACGATGGTACAACGGTGTTTGGTGAAAGGATCAGAGAAATCGCCAGAGGGCTTCAAGAGGCACACAACGAGTGAGGCCAAGGCACCTTCATGCCAAACAGGGAGAGCGATGAGCAAACAAGGGCCTTAGAAGGCCGTATCTTGAAGGATAGGCACCAGGCGCCGAGTTAGAAGGCCGTATCATCAAGGATAGGCACCGGACGCCCAGTGAGAAGGACGTATCATGAAGGATACCCGCCGGACGCCGAGGTTGAAGGCCGTACCATGGAGGATAGGCACCGGACGCCTAGTTAGAAGGCCGTATCATGAAGGATAGGTACCGGACGCCGACTTAGAAGGCCGTGTAATGACGGATAGCTACCGGACGACGAGTTTGATGGCCGTACCATCCAGGATACGCGCCGAGTTCGTAGGCCGTATCATGGTGAAATGGCACCGGGCGCCGAGTTAGAAAGCTGTATCATGAACGATAGGCACCGGGCGCCGAGTTCGCTGGCCGTATCATGGAGGATAGGCACCAAAAGCCGAGTTCGTAGGCCGTATCATGAAGGATAGGCACTGGATGCCGACTTAGAATGCCGTGTAATGAAGGATAGCGACCGGACGACGAGTTTGATGGCCGTATCATGAACGATGGTACCGGACGCCGAGTTCAATGGCCGTATCATGAAGATAGGCTTCGGGAGCCTAGTTAGAAGGCCGTATCATGAAGGATACGCACCGAACGCCGAGTTCAATGGCCGTATCATCAAGGATACGCACCGGACGTCGAGTTAGAAGGCCGTATCATGAAGGAAAGGCACCGGGCGCCATGTTTGAAGGCCGTATCATGAAGGATAGGCACCGGGCGCCGAGTGCCAATTAGAAGGCCGTATCATGAAGGCTACGCACCGGATGCCGAGTTAGAAGGCCGTATCATCCAGGATATGCGCCGAATTCGTAGGCCGTATCATGGAGGTTTGGCACTGGGCGTCGAGTTAGAAGGCTGTATCATGAAGGATAGGCTCCGGATACCAAGTTAGAAGGTCGTATCATGGAGGATAGGCACCGGACGCCGACTAAGAAGGTCGTATCATGAAGGATAGGCGCCGGATGCCGACTTAGAAGGCGGTGTAATGACGGATAGCTACCGGACGACGAGTTTGATGGCCGTATCGTCCAGGATACACGCCGAGTTAGAAGGCCGTATCATGGAGGATTGGCACCGGGCGTCGAGTTAGAAGGCCGTATCATGAAGGATAGGCACCGGATGCCGACTTAGAATGCCGTGTAATGACTGATAGCTACTGGACGACGAGTTTGATGGCCGTATCATGAACGATAGTCACCGGACGCCGAGTTCAATGGCCGTATCATGAAAATAGGCACCGGGAGCCCAGTTAGAAGGCCGTATCATGAAGGATACGCACCGGACGCCGAGTTCCATGGCTGTATCATCAAGGATACGCATCGGACGCCGAGTTAGAAGGCCGTATCTTGTAGAAAGGCGCCGGGCGCCGAGTTTGAAGGCCGTATCATGAAGGATAGGCACCGAACGCTGAGTTAGAAGGCCGTATCATGTAGGATAGGCACCGGACGCCGAGGTCGAAGGCCGTATCATGGAGGATTGGCACCGGGCGCCGAGTTAGAGGGCCGTATCATGTAGGATTGACATCGGACGCTGAGGTCGAAGGCCGTATCTTCAAGGATAGGCACCGGGCGCCGAGTTAGAGGGCCATATCATGTAGGATAGGCACCGGGTGCCGAGTTAGAAGGCCGTATCACGAAGGATAGGCAGCAGACGCCGAGGTCGCAGGCCGTATCATGAAGGAAAGGCACCGGACGCCTATCCTTCATGATACGGCCTTCTAACTCGAAGCCCGGTGCCTATCCTTCATGATACGGGCTTCGACCTCGGCGGCCGGTGCCTATCCTCCATGATACGGCCTTCGACCTCGGCTGCCGGTGCGTATCCTTCAAGATACGGCCTTCTAACTTGGCGGCCGGTGCATATCCTACATGATATGGCCTTCTAACTCGAAGCCCGATGCCTATCCTTCATGATACGGCCTTCTAACTTGAAGCCCGATGCCTATCCTTCATGATACGGCCATCGAACTCGGGCCATCATGAAGGATTGGCACCAGACGCCGAGGTCGCAGGCCGTATCATGAAGGGAAGCCACCGGGCGCCTATCCATCATGATACGGCCTTCTAACTTGGCGCCCAGTGCAAATCCTCCAGGATACGGCCTGCAACCTCGGCGCCCGGTGCCTATCCTACATGATACGCGGTTAATATGGACGACACGGGGTTCGATGGATGTACCACCACGGGGAGA
>SPJY01012966.1:0-11096 GCA_005191435.1 Raddia distichophylla
CTTAGTACTGGTGGATGGGGAGAGACTTATCTTTCTAGTGAAACTAAGGTAATTCTTTTATTCCCTTTATCTAGCCATACACTATCTTTGGGTTTCGTAAATTCATGCTTGGTTTGATATATGTTTGCTTCTCACCCTAGATAAATTTGCTATGCTTGGGAGAGATTTTGCTCTAATGTTCCAACCGGTGGCCAGTTTCCACTAGTGGACCACCATGTCATGAGCTAGAGTAATTCAGTTGTCTCGCTCGGGTGAGAGGAGGCAGGGGGAACTCGTAACACCCAAGCTGTATAGATAGATGGGTTAAAAGCCTAATATTGCTTGATTAAAGTGATTACATGGTATAACTTTTATAGATATTACTGGCTTGGAACCTAAGAAATCCATCTTCAATCTACATCAAATATTCTTATCTAATAACAACCAATATGATCTAATCCACGGTATCTCATTCTATAAGCAACCTGTTTACAGGGCCCATAGACATGTCCATGAGATGATGACCATGACACTTCAATCCTCGCGGACCTACAGCTCGTCCTTGAGCTGCTAGTAGTGACCAAGGTTGTATACCCAAAAGTCTTCATGACGAAGCAAGTGCACAAAACCACTCGTTCATCATCTATGATCCTGGGCTAACTGCACATGAGCCATGCCCAAAGGAAAATCTGCTATTGATGGCTGCACAACCGAGTGGCTCTTCTTGTTGCGGTGAGCCACTGCATACTGCCATCGAGGGATCCGTTGACAAGAGGTGGTTAATCGCGCCGCATGGCCTTGAATCACGCTACCCTAGAACGCTTGGTGGTAGTCGACTTTCTTTACATCCCATCTAGCTTTTTGGTGGCTCCTACACCCACGATCATGCCATTGCCACCTCCAATCTGTAGGGATGGCATCCATTCCCTTGCCGACAAAGTTCGCAAGCATCACATCCACTTGCTCTCTCTACGTGCTGGTAGCAAACTTTGTCTCACCCACAACCTATGCGACCTCGTGCCAGGTGACAAGAAAACAACGAGCACCCCTGCGGCTGACTTTTCCACCATCCCCTTGCTCTCCCACCATGTCAGCAGCATCGCCGATGTGCTGATGACCCTACCCTTGCACGTTGGGTCATTGAAATTTAAGGCTGTGAGGAGACTGGCTCAAAGTCTCAAATGCGTCCTCCCACTTCAAACTCCCTTCATAAAGAAACCATGAAAAACGTCGATGATAGAGGAAGCCATGGAAAAGGATACCAAAATTTTCACAAACTACAATAATTTGGTTGTCTTGCTGGATGAGAGGAGGCTGGCTGCGCTCCTAACGCTTGGGCGGTACAAATAGACGGGTTAAACTCTAGTGTTGATTAATTCATGATGAATATATGGTATCCTTTTTGTAGAGATTATTACTTACTTAGAACCTAATAAATTTGTATTTAATCTATGGTAACTAATCTAAAAGCAACAAATTTGATCTAATCCACGTAACTAAGCATCTTGAGTGCTAAAGAACAATAGTATGTTCATACAGTATAGTAATGTGGGTACTGTTCACACTTCGCAGGGCACATAAATGTGTCCATGAGTCGATGCCTATGGCACACCACACACCAAAGCCATGCCTTAATTACCATGATAGACGGTTGGTTTATGATTGAAGCCAATTTTTGGTCAAATGAACCAGTATTAATTTCCCTTATTAGAGGGATCATATTTTATGGGTGAATATGTGTTCCATGATTTATACATTGTGTAACAAATTCCATACATTCCACCCTTACATATTTGTGTATGAGGAATGGCAGACAGTTGTTCCTTGTTTTGTATTGTGAGCAGTGAAAATAGTATGTCCAGATCTGATGCACATTGCTTTCGAGCACAGTGAAATTCTTGTGAGTCTAGCCATGGCTGCTCTTATCTTTGCATTTTGGGGTTATGTATATGTTATAAAGCCTTGTAATGCTAGTTCTTAACTTTAATCTTCAATAATTCCTATGTGCATATATTGTAACCAACAATTTATAATTGTACAAGAGTTAATAGTTCACAGATATATTACATAAAATTATTAAAAAAACTGATCTGTGGAACCGTTCATATAATCTTAGCATTGATAATTTCAAATTTTGGCCAATTTTGATGATGATTTGCAAAATAATATTTTGTAGAGCTATGTTGGTGCTAGCAGTCCTCATGCTGTGAATACCGCTTGGGCAATGTTGGGGTTAATTAATTCTGGGCAGGTATGCTTTGTTCTTATTTATTTGTGTAGGTAGTTATAAATCATTTATAAAACTATTTTGATATATACATTGACATGCTGTGCTGACAATGTGAAATTCTAAATAAGGTTGCACGAGATCCAGCACCATTGTATCATGCTGCAAAAGAACTTATCAACATGCAACTAGATAATGGCGAGTTTCCCCAACAAGTAAGTTTTTAATTTTTTTATTTTATAAAAAAATTAACTATTATGTACACAGGGTACCTGTATCACTGAGAAACCATGAAAATGTATGTTTTCATGAAGACCAAGAAATGATCTCAGCCCTGAACATATAGATATCAATATTTAACTTATGTTTAAGGATGTTGATTGGTCGTGTCAGCAAATTTACTAGGTGTTAGATTATTTCACTAGTTTAATTGTAATTAAAAAATTACATTGTAAATCTATGATTCATAGAATAACGATTTCGGATTTAAGGTACAGTTAGTTTGATTCTACATGAAAATCTACAAACCATATTTTTACTAATCTGTATTTTCTTGAGGATTAGTAATTGGAATATTATGCTACGGTTATTCATATGCAATATATTGATCTAATCTAGCGTCACCAATGGCAGGAACATGTTGGATGCTTCAACTGCTCCTTATACTTCAATTATGGCAATTACCGAAACCTGTATCCAATCTGGGCTCTTGGAGAGTTCCACCACCGACTAGCTGCAAAAAGAGAGAACAAAGCAACGGATGCGATGTTTTAATTTCATACTGGATAGAACAGTGTATATTCCAATAGCCTGACACATGGATGAGAGGGAATTATCTCCCATAAAATATCAAATTTATTTCCACATTAGGGTTCAATTTTTTTCTGGATTTTTAGGATTGTATCGCATATTTTCGTAAGCTTCTTGCAATTTTCTATGAATTTTTTAAGCCCCATATAATTTTTTGGACTTCTTTTCACATTTTGCTTCCATTTCTAGAGATTCCGAAAAATATGCTTTCCCTATTGGGTGTACACCTTCTTCAGCGTCACCCCTTTTTTTCCTGATCGTAACTTGGCCCAACACTGCCCAAGACCTTCACGGCGCAACTCAGCCCATGGCTACATTAATTAGTCATGGGCGGCACGGATCGTCTTCATCAAATCTTACGCCTGAGGGAAAAGGGTTTTCCATGAGATGGTAAATGAAAACGATTAGCCCCACACGAGGTTTGGGAATAAGTGATTGTCTGATAATGAGCAAGAAATATACGTCTTTCTGCTAAAGAGGATCTATTAAACTCATAATTCATTAGATCCTTGTTATCAATGTCAACTGGGTATCATAAGTAAATGGATCCCGGTTGTTCAATCCTTTGATAACCAAGGTCATTCTTTGCTAAAGAGAAATGATCACTATGAGTCAGACTCAATAGAATTGGATCCATTCCAAATAGCGAGAATTAGGATTCTTGATCCCTCTCAATCTCTCTTTCAATATCCAACGATCGCCATCGTTTCCTTCCTCCTCTCCACGAACACCTTGGAAACTTTAACGCCGTTGCGCTACCATTTTCGGCCGCCAGAAAGTTAGTCGCTGCGGGCACTATCAGCCACTGTTCCTGCCACCATAATGTTCCTCTCCACATCACCAATCATATCTATCACCACTCCACCACAGAATCACCTCGAAACCTATCCAACACTCACCAGATTTCCTCTCCAAAGCTAGACCTGGCATGGACCACCATCGTTGATGTTCTGCTACAAATAAGCCCTTTTCCTGGCCTTGCAATACCATGATTTCCCCTCTCTAACCACCAACACCCTCTTTGCCGCTCTAGAGCATCTCTAGCACCATCTCCTTCCCCAAATCTGGTGAACCACCGCCACATTAATCCACACCTTCTCTGACCACGGTGCCAAGAGGAAGAAGCATCCACTGAACTCTCAAAGTTCATCCTATCGTCCCCAAACACCATCGACTTTGGAGCTTTATCGCTGTCATCACCCATGAACGCCGCCACCCTATACTCGTCGTCCGACCATGTCGGGACCCGAGCCCCTTCCGTGTCATACATTTTCTAGTCCATTGATCAAGTAGGTAGATCGTAGATAGGTAGAATTGGAACATAACCATCATCGCATAAACACTGTTACAATAGAAGAGTGCATAGGCTAACATAGACATTATTACAAGTCTCAGGCACACAGGCCTTTAAACCACGGAAATCTTAAACATTTCAATAAAAAGGAAACAACAACAGAACGATTCCCATAGGTAAGTTTTTGAGCAAGCTCCTAGACATCAGGGTAGCCTTTGTCTTGAACACCTTCAGCAAAATACTCTTCAGTATATTCTTCGCCATCAAGGTCACAACTCTACGACTCAGGAACTGCTCATTGGATTTAGTAGCCTCGCTATTGAAACGTGAGGGTGAGTGTATTTAACATAATCACAAGCGAATTGACTATAAAGCGCACATAGGTTAGGTAAGAGGAAAAGTTTAGCTCTTTTGTGGACATGCAAACTTTTGCCTAATTTTGCAAAGTAACTTGATAAATAGTTCCCCACCAGGAGTTTTCCACCAATGCTAACCTTTTCCACCACACATGATGACCGTACCAAGTGTTTAAATGCCACTCATCAAGGCCAGCCCATATAGGCACTCATGGTCGCACTATTGTACTAAAGTTTGACAACCGCAAGGTGTCGGTTCTTAGAGTCTAGGGTGGTTCCCTCACTGGGCCCGGATCTCATGTTAAGACACACACACCAAGAAACCATCCACCGTAATCAGCTTTATCAAAATAACCCAACCCGCTATTAACCCCAACTACACAAGATTCTCATTTCATAAAATCCGATAGCACAGACTGCCCTCTTTCCAGAACATAGAAAAATAATCATTGATACATTGTCACTTTAAGGACAGGAAAACTCACAGCTAAAGGCATGGCTAAGCAATAAAATTGTAACTTAACTGTGGATCATGGAAATAATAAATAAAATAGTAGTTCTATATGGTTTCCAAGGTTATGGTGTGTTGTGTGATATGGGATTAACTAAACGTACGCATAAATCTTCTTACATTTTTATATAGCAGGTAATTTGTGAAAATCTAATAAAACTGGTAAAAACATAGGACATGTGCAAAAATTGCCAACATTGGATTTGCATTGAGGGCAGCGCAGCGTGCGGCGCGAGCGATCCAGGTGCGAGGCAGCAGGGGTGACCTAGGCGCGGTGAGGCGAGACGGTGGCCCGGCTCCATGCGGGATTTGGATCCTCTAACATTGAATGAGCAATGGCAAAGGTGAACAGTATTTGTTCCATTGGTAGAATCTGCACCATCTTATCTAAATCTAATGGATGAGATGTGCTGCTACAGTATTTTGTATACATTGTTTTGCTACAGTAAAATCGCTACAGTGTTTGTCTGCAATATTCCCCCCCCCTTTTTGCTACAGTGATCCTCTGCCATTCCCTCTCACATAAATTACTGTTTACCTCTGCCATTGCTATGCAATGTCAGAGGATCCGGATCCCTGGGTGCGAGGCGTGCAGCTGCAGCCCAGTGAAATGTGTGGCTCGACAGCGGAGAGCAGTGGCCTAGTGCCGTGGGATGGGTAGGACGCCTGTGCGAGAGAAGAAAAAAGTGGTCGGTGCTGTTGTAGCTCCGGCGGCAGTGTTACAGCGATCGGCGGTGCTCCGGTGAGGAAAAATGGAGGGTGGAGGCTCTAGGGTGGTGTAACACCCCAATTTGGGGAGTTTTTCCAATTTTTTGTCAAATCCGAAATTCGTTTGAATTTGTGCTTGGTCTACCATGTGGGTCCAACTGCCTGACACTGTAGCCGCTCTCTCTCTCTCTGTGTGTGTGTTCTTCTCTCTCTTCTCCCCCGTACTTCCACTGTTCTCTGAGCCGCCGCTGTGTAGCCGTCCCATAGCCACGTTCCTACTCTATCTCTCTGCAGCGCCGTGCTGGCCATGCTGCACGCCAACTCCATCATGCCAACGCCACGCGCGTGGGTACCTCGTCGAGCCGCGCCATGCCCTGTTGCAGCCGCCTGCAGCTCTGCCAGCGCCGAGCTGTACCTTCGCCGCTCCGCCCCTCTCCGTTGTGTCCCCACATCAACCGCGAGCCCTCATGACCCCCCGACACCAATAAAAACCCCTGTCAAGCCCTCGGGCTGAGTTTCCCCTGTTTTCCCCCAAATCCGAGCGTCGCCGGTGTCTTTGGAATCCCGGCGAAATCGTGTGCTTCTTCCGTGCTCCTTCGTTCCGAAGCTCTCTGGATGCCCACTTACCTGTTCCCCTCGCCTAATTTCAGCGGAGGGCTTGGCGCCGCCAGATCGACGCCTCCCGTGCTTCGGCCGTCGACGGTTCCCCGCCGCTAGCCACCTTCGAGCCTCTTCGTCCTCGTTGGAACCCTCGGTGAGCACCTTGCCGACCCCCTTTTGCTACCTGTGCACGCTCGTAGCCTGTAGGTCTCTCCCACTGCTTAAATTGCTCTGGTGAGTCTAAGTTCCTCCGCCGTCGCCGCGCCGCCGCGTCCGGCCATCATCGGCCTCGGCATGGGCACCATTGGAACCGTAGCAGGCCGTAGATGCCGATGCGTGCATACCCAGGACCGGAGTTGCCCCGTAGCGCCGCCGCATCGCTCGCCGTCGCGTTCCGGCCGCGTTGCCGGCTGGAGGAGGAAGATGACCAGGAATCGTCCGATGTAGCGCCAAGATTCGTGTAGAGACCTAGTCGTAGTATCGCTGACCTGCGGGCCCCGCTTGTCGGATCACCCGCGCACTGCTACTGAGCCATGCCTGCGGGTCACTGACGCATGGGCCCTCGGCCCCATCCGTCTGAATAAGTGGCCGCGCCTGTAGCGTGCGCGTCTTCGCCAAGCAAAGGCGCCATCCCAACAGACGCCTTCGGCGTGTTATGCGCCGCACGGGCACGCGCTGCGCACGAAATGGGCCGTGGGCCGTTTCTGGATATCGGGCCGTCCATCGGTTGGTTCAGCCCGTAGGCTTTTAATTATTTTCCAGCGAGTTTAATCATTTATTAGCTCCAGAAATCGTTTTAGATTTATCTAATTTAGCAAATGACTTCCAAAAATGATAGAAAAATTTAGATAAATATTAGATGTCAACTGTGATTTTATAAATATAAGCTTGGCCACTGTATAAAGGAAATGGCCACTGTTTGTTGAAAACGAGAAATTTCTTATATAGAAATGATTAAGTAAATTCTAGGGTAATTGTTTATTTATTAATTAATGACTTAGGTCCCAATAAATTCCTTAGACAATATATTAGCTGAAGGGTGTCTCGATAAATCCAGAAACTATTTCAAAATAACATTTCCACTTATATAGATGTATATATGGATGTGTGTAAATATTCATAGGAATATTTTATTTCTAGACACCAACAATTTACTTGCATTTTCCTTAAGATAATTTGTTAAGATGCTGTCCTAGAAATATATTTACATAATGTTTAAAACCCTAGTAACAACTCTTTACCTAGGTTGATTAGGCATGTTGTCAACTCCGTTAAACTGTAAACCAATCGTATGTGAAATCTCTATTAGTCGTTAGTTTATGCTACCGAGAAACCCTAATCCCACTATCGTGAACTTATCGTACGAGGACGTATTTTGGGGTTTGGTAGACTGTTATATATTACTAATATTATTTATTAATGCACTATGGCAGACATATCATTTCATACGCAAATTAGGTTCGCTAATCAACCTTAGGTATTTATGCCGATAGTTCCACCTAGATAGTGCATGCATCATGTTTTCCATTGCATTATTAGTAGTAATTTTTGGTTATTGGTATGTTTAGACGTAGGCTATCCCGAGGGGAGATTTGGGGACGCCGAAGAGGACCATCTACCGGATCAAGGCGAGTTAACACTTACTCTTTAGATGTGATCCGTATTAGGGAGAGACAGCGACTTTCCTTCATTAATATCATGTTCATTACCCAGTTTTCCTCAAACTATGTTGTTTAATTACTAAAGATGCATGCTTACTAGATTGCCTACTTGTTAATCATGTTATACTTATGCATGACTGCCTTGAAATGTTTAGCCCTAATGACTGCCTTGATTGTCATTGCTCTTGTTAGCCTATGATTAGTCTGGTAACCACTTTAACCCTATCTAATGGGTAAAACTTGCTTAGACCGGCTTAGGCTTAACAAATCTTCTGGCTAATCGCCACAGAACGGTGAACCGATATTCACTAGACATTCATGATTATCATTCAATATGATTTGACATGTGACAGTTAAGGCTGGTATATGCATGTTGGGCTGCTTGTGCTTGTGGGTATGGATATGTGGGGACTTGGTCGGTTTAGGTCGGTCGATTGGGAAAGTCCAAGTGTGTGGTGTGGTCGATGACCGTGGAAGTAGAGAAAGAATGGTGGGTTGCCCCTAGTTGGATTTGGACATCCTGAGGGATGATTAAGGCACGAGATGCCTAGTGCTGGGTTTAGCTAGGGCTTACCTAGGACGAGCGCGGATAAACACGCGTAGCGGAGAGAGCACTGCCATCTGCGGGATGGTTCCAACACAACGCGTGGCCATCGCGCGAAGCACCAGACTTGGATCGCCAGGGGTGAGCACTCAGCGAAGGCCCTCTAGGACCAGTCTCGATAGGGGACCGGCATTGGCCATCACCGAGGGTGATAATGGCAACACATCCCCAGGATGACGGTCGGCTAGTGTGGGCCGGCAACCCTACTAGGCCGAGGTGATCATGCCATGGCATGTGTGATTCGCAACAAGATTCGCCAAATCCTGGAATGATGGCAGAACTAGGATTGGTAGGGGGCAACCAGGAGAAAGTCTGGAAAGTATCAGCTGGTATGGTGATTGTGTAAGCTGGTCGGGTTTATGATCGAGGGTTGGTCAATTTGTGTGTTAATTGAGTATGAGCTAGTATGGATTGAGGTGATTTGGGTAAGCTGGTTGGATTTATGGTTGATGGTTGGTCGATTGTGGGTTGAGTTATGGAAAGAGTTGGTCGATTTGTGTGTTGATTGTCGTGATTGGCTGATATTTGGGTGTGGGATGCATGGTTAGGATGGAAACCCTGATTATTATATATAACAAGATAAATTCTAGATAATGCTAGTTAGGTTGTTTCCAAATGTCTTATAAACTTGGCTTTATGCAAATAAAATAACCCCTTTCCTCCAAATAAAACCTTCTACACTAACTGCATTAAGGGAAGTGTTAACTAGCCAACGTTTGGATGACGCTGACCTCGCCTACTTACCTTCTTTAGACGATGGAGTCGAAGATGACCCTTACACGTGTCTCGAAGACGACGGACAGGACCATGGTGGACCCGAGGAGTCTTAGGGGCCACTCCAGTCGCTGAGGGACCGTAGTCAATAGGGATTCTTTTGGGTAGATATTTTGGTGTTCGCTGTACTCTGAACTATTCTTTTGTAATTTAAGGCCTGTATGGGCCGCCTTACTAAAGTCACCTAAGGGCACAACTCTGTGATGTAATATTCAGGAATTTATTCTATCGATGTATGCTTGTATCCGTTACTTGGTCTTCCGCGCTAGCGTACTGATCTAGGGGCTAGTGCACGGGATCGTAGACCCTTAAGGTAAGTTAAAATTGAGGGGTGACAGGTGGTCATTGGATTAAGGGACATTTAAATAGAGGAGCACCGAAATGACCTGGATTTCACCGACGATGATAAAGAAAGAGCACGTCGATGATGACTCTAGTTCCAACCTCACTAGCTACGTCTAAAAGCAAAAGGATTGCTCCTATGGATGATAAAAAAACTCCAAGGAGGAGTGAGTATACCCTTCGATCATGAAGAATGGCGACGACGGGAGGTGGTCAATGTGGTAGATCGTGCAATTTCCGTGAGAAATTTCCTCATCTTCTGTGACGATGTCCTAGGACCAATAGGAAATCATCATGATGATGAGGATTCAAGGTGAAAGAACAAACCCAAGTGAGAACTCTAAAGAGATATATAGGGGACAGTTAGAGGACCTATCAATCGAGCTTTGTTGTCGGCAATAATGATTCAAGGTGAAAGAACTTACCCAAGTGAGAACTCGATGGTAACACGGGACAAGGGTGTCGAGATATGTTAACCGGAGGGTATTGTCGGTAATAATATACATGGGGCTATTCGTTGGATCTAAACTCGATGGTAACACAAGAAAAGGGATTATACAGGTTTAGTCCCTCGTGGTGTAGTAATACTGTAGTCCAGTGTTTTAGGATTATGATGGTGATATGATAATATGATATTTTGTGTTTTTGTCCATGGATGGATCTCCCGAACTTGGTTCCCCTGCCCACCTTATATAGTAGGGGTTAGGATTAAAACGTAGAGTCCTGGTCGGTTACGAGGTAGGATTCCTATTTCTATCATTCCTTCTTGAACACGTAGTTATCCAAAATTACAATTGGGATAGACTTCTATCTTTATCATTTTTCTTGCCGTACAAGGTAGATAACAGTACAGGCGGCACCCATGCGTATGATGCCGGCTCAGCCCATCCCCTGTTACGTGGTCTTCGCGGCCTGCGATATAGATACCCGGGGTCCATGTATTCCTCAGGTTTATACAGGTTTAGGCCCTCGGATTGAGGTTATACCCTACGTCCTGTGTTCTGGAATTAAATTGTACCCTACAATGATCTCTCGTTTGGTTGTTCGATATCTCGAGCGAGGGCTCCCTATTGCCTTATATAGTCGGGGGTAGGTTACGTGGAGGAGACCTAGTCGGTTACAAGTTAGGGATTCTATCTCTATCCCTTGCCGAATATGTTAATTTCCAGGATTACAAACATGTCTTCCTTAGTGGGATTAGATTCTGCAATTGACTAGAGATCAAGTTTT
>SPJY01012968.1:0-21078 GCA_005191435.1 Raddia distichophylla
CACGCCTCACCATCTCCCCTCGACCGCCGTGCGCCCGCTGACGAGCTTGCCGGACAGCTGCCGGCCGGGATGGAGAAAGAAGAAGGGAAAGAGGATGACAAGTGGGTCCCAATGTAAGGAGAGAGAAAATGGATGGAAAAAGGAGAAAAAGGAGGGAAAAGGAGAGAAAAAGCCCAGAATGTCGTCTGCGTAAAAAATTCGTGTGCCTGGTGTCACCTCGCTCTAGGCCGCCGAATTTAATGTCAATATGCACAAGGCCTCCGAATTAAATGTCATACATCGTATTTTTCCGTCTTTGTAAGCAAGCGTGTTCTTTCAGTAGAATCAACCGATAATTCCTTGGTTGTCAAGTATACTATAGAAAAGGCATAATCCAAGATTGGTTTTCTATAGTAGCGAACTCTTCACCTGTCAATGTAAATTTGATGGGTGGTGTATCCAATGTTTCTAAAATGACCCCGGCCATAAGTTCCTCTAATTTGGACAATCGGTCTGCCTCGATGTTGTCTTCTCAATATCAGCAAACATGATTTTTTTACCGGTTATAAAGAGTCTTGGTACCGTTCAATATCATTTGCGAAATTAATATTGTTTTGGTCGAGGCGCGCCAATTCAGCTCCACGAATTTTCTTTTTTAGTTCAAACCCCTACGTTGGTCTTGTGCGGAGCGGAATTTCCCCCTTGTCATTTTCGCTGATCCTCCCAAATCCCAAGCCAGACCTCAAAAGCTCATCACCGGAAGCACAATCGAAACCCAACCCCATCCATCCCATACTCATTTGGGCCGTGCGGACGAGAGGACCAAGGGGAGGAGCGACCACCGGCGCGCGGCGCGATGGGCGGCGACCTGTACGCGCTCGACTTCGACGGCGTCCTCTGCGACAGCTGCGGCGAGAGCTCCCTCTCCGCCGTCAAGGTCTCCTCCTCTTCCTACAATCCATCCTACTTGCTTCAGCCTCTACACGACTACTGATACCTTTTTGCTTCCCCGCACTAGCAGGCTGCGAAGGTGAGGTGGCCGTGGGTGTTTGAGCAGGTTGACGCCGCCCTGGAGGAGTGGATCGTGGAGCAAATGTACACCGTAAGACCCACATGGTTTGCGTACAATGCGGCTGCATTTTTACAACTTATGTGCAGATGGTTATGCCGTCCTTTCGGTCATATGGGCTGTAGGTACTGATTAGCACATACTGCATTCTAATTTTGCAGCCGGGTTGCTTGTGTAAGTGAGCTTATTATAAGGAAAGGGAAAACATATTGCTTGGCCGGTTATGCTGGTATTAGCTTGGTGCTAATGTTCAAGTAAATTGTCAATTTGCTCACTTTAGCAGAAACAAAAACGTGTTGAAAATGAGGAAATTAAACCAATGTCACTTTCTATATTTAGCATCAAAGCATGCAAAAAGACAGGGAAACTGAAAGAAAGTATATTACACATACTAGAACATATAAACACAAGGCTTAATTTGATATAGCACAAGGTTTAAGGTGGTGATGAATTTGAGAAAGGCGTGAGATAAATTGACCACCTATATATAATTGTCTTGGCAGGATGACAGAGAATATTTTATGAGTGTGCTAATGAATAAACGTATATGGTCGAAGAATGAAGAGAATAAATAGGGGAAGGTGAAGAAACAACTCATTAAGATAGCATGCATGCTATATTATTCTACACAAGATCATTCAAACTATATGTCTTATATTTTCCAACGGAGTGAGTACTTGTTTTGAGTGATATCCACAAGAGTTGGAACGAAGTGCATTTAGATGTACAATCTACTGGACCTATCCTCTTCTACAGACTTTACATAATGGTAGGGAGCACAATTTTTTATGCAGTTTACTTTATTATCTCTTTCAATGTGGTGTCCTGAACTACTAAACCCTCATGCCAATATTCATGGCAGTGCATTACAAGAAGTTAATGGTAAAGAATTAGCAAGGAAAACACAGCAAATGCTTTGACTGTACTATGTTACTTGATATCTTGTAGTAAAAAATCCACTAGACCAAGCTATCCTGGGACAAGTTATGTACGTCTGTATTGGTGGGCACTTCTCTGATCCACAATTGTTTCAAATCCCCAAGTAATCAACACTCCACTAGAAAATATCTTTACATGTTCAGAAAAAGTAGAACTTTCAAAAATTAGTGCTTCCCCAGTGATTTAGTGCTAGATTTTGTGTTGCTCATCATAATAAGATATAGCTTCATATCAGCCTATTCTCATGGTGTTGTTACAATGAGTAAAATTCCTCTTCGTAATTTCCTTGACCACAGTTCAGTACTGATATAAAATGTTTTCTACTGCTACAGCTTCGTCCAGTGGTGGAAACTGGTTATGAGAATCTGTTGCTTGTTAGGTTGCTTGTGGAGATCCGGATACCCTCTGCTCGAAAATCATCGGTAAGTTCCTTAATACTTAATGCATACAGGATTGATGATAAATCAGTTCTGGTTGAATTGATACTACTGTTTTAGTGGCACTACAATAGTATTAGGTTTTAGCTTGATCAAATATTTATTTTTTTGAACAAGAGTTTGATCAAATATTTATATCAAGGTTATATGTGCAAGGTTGCAGATGGACTTGGCATACAAGAGATACTGGAGAACTGGTTAAAACTAAAGCCCACCATTATGACTGAATGGAATGAAGATAGGGACTCTCTAGTCGATCTCTTTGGCCGCATAAGGGATGACTGGATCGAAAATGATTTGTCAGGCTGGATAGGCGCTAACAGGTGACTGTTCCATGAAATCATTATTTGTTTTCTTTTAGTTATATTCTAATCAGTTTCAAACAAATTATGACAAATATAAACAAACACTCTCAAATCATGTGCTTGAACTTTGAAGGTATGCTCTTGGGAGAACCGGTTATCTCTAGATATTTTAAGAGTTCTGTCCTGAGTTGAGAGAACATCCAAAAATTTTGGAAAACACTAAATGATTTCCTATTTCGTATTAACTACATATTCATAGCCTTTTGGAAAGAATAATATGGAGTATCAACTTTTTACTAATATGAAAGGAGTTGGGCACTGCAGTGGTAGTGCTTCGTCAGTTGTTACCCTTCACAACTCCTTCCAATTCACCAAAATAATATGTAACAAAAAATGGAAAACAATCTCCTAACGAACAAATTGCACATCCCAAAAAATCTGTAACAGAAAATAAATGATTTGACAACCAAAAACTTCAATAGACATGCAATGAAGTTGAGGTTGTGGTGTAGGCCGAGCACAGGGGCACATCACTACCTTTGTCAGTGGTCAACTAAGTGCGCTGTTAGAGCTGAGGGCATAGGGTAGACCAATGTTGACTCTAGGTGCTGGGGCAATATATACATGTGGCTACAGGCAATTAGCTATATATACACCAAAACAAAATTGGCCATTGATCTCAGATTTCAATTATGTTTCCAAATCTGCAGATTGCAACCCCTCGCTCTGGTTCTATGCCCAGATGCATGTGTGCTTTGATTTGTTTTATTTTTTTTCTCATTACAAAGTTCCTTAATTCAAGTTTGCTATGTACAAGTAATAGTTGTGAAATCTGAATTTTATAATGTCCTCTCAGGAGCGTTTACCACAATTCTGCCACTGTTACCATTTCATTTCTGAAAAATATAACCAATGCAGTGACACTGAAGGCCTTAAACTGTTCTGTCATGATGAAATTATTCAAGGTTTATTAAAATGACTGTGTGCCATGTTGATCAATCATCACACATATTGCACAAAGCATCATGTGGAACTAATTGTTGCTAATTCTGCAAACATGCAGGTTTTATCCTGGAACAGCTGATGCATTAAAATTTTCAAGCTCGGAGGTTTACATTGTCACTACAAAACAGGTAAGGCATGACCAATGGTAAACCCATTTGTTGTCTATTTGGTAAACTTAATACTCTAGCAGTAGAGTTGGGATTAAAATATGGGAGAAATGCAGGGTGAAATAGGGTAATCATTAAATGCGGATGAATAGTGATGGATATTCAATGGAGAGTCTTAGCATTGGACATGCCCTTACTTGTATACCCTATATTTAGGCCATCACTAATGGCGTCCTAACTTAGGACGGCCTAGCCACTATTCACACCTCGTTTTTCTATTTATCTACATTTCTCTCTCTTATATTTTGTTCACTACATTACTATTCATCTACTATTCAAATGATCTTTTATTCTCCGGCTTTAGATTATTATGGGTTAAATCAAAATGACATATCAAACTATCTATACTTCTTTTTGTCATGAAGTTATAAAGAGTTTTTTAATATCACCAAGGGTCAAACAGAAACAACCTCTCTTTGATTTTTTAATCTAGGGGCAAGGTTGTGTACACCGACCCCCTACCCCGCTTTTGCGGGAGTTTCCTTGGAAACGTCGGGGTATGATGATGATGATATTTTGTTTGCTACAGTAATAGGACATTCTAACTTAGGATCCATTAGACATGTCCTTAGCTTCTAGCTTTATAAACATTATTTTGGTTTTCTGTGTCATGGTTACAATTTCTTTTTCAAAATACATGTCGATGAACAACACAGCAGTCTGTACTCTGTACTGATGCAACTATCATTTTTCAGGCATATTTATATTATTTAACTTATATAAGGGAAATGATCAGAGGATGGTTCAGTGTTTGTACATTTCCTGTTTATTTGTATGGCTCTGTTCCATTTAGGCAGTGCATAGTACTACAGATACACTTTGTAATATACTTTTTATTTTGATTTGTCTTCAGGGCAGATTTGCTGAAGCACTACTGAAAGAATTGGCTGGAATAGAATTTCCCTCCGAAAGGATATATGGCCTTGGCACTGGGTTAGTTAAGTATTTATTTCCTTCACTTCACCAATGAAGTAATATATCTCTGAATCTGTGAGTTACTCATGCTTCAGTCCAAAGGTACAAGTTCTCCAGCAACTGCAGCAAATGCCACAACATCAAGGCCTGACACTACAGTGAGTTCTTATTGTTTGCCTGCTTTAATTTTAGTACCAGATACTGTTCTCTGTCGTGAAGTACCCCTGGTTAACAATGTATAGCTTATTGCCTCCTTTGTGGCCTTGTCAATGGAGTGGGTCAGTGGGCACATTTAACTGTTTTGGGTTGACCAGAAAAAAAAAGTTTTTTGTTTGTTCTGCAAGCTTAAATTGATGAGCTATCTTTTACATTAAGCATGGAATCAAATGAAATAATTATTTACATTTATTAAATGACAATACTTACCGGTTCTGGTTTTTGATTATTTACAATGATTGTTATTTATATAGAGAAAATACCCTGTATGCCACTGGCTTAAATTGTAATGTCATTTGTGCCATTACAAAATCACTGTTACCTTGTATACCATTGTAATTCGTTTTTACTATCTTCTATCTATGCCATTCCGTTGGTTGACACTGTTAGAACATACTATATTGTCCATATTACCCCTTGGACCACAAGAGTTGATAAAATTTTTGAAATCTATCAAATTTGTATTTGATAAAAAAATTGGAGATTTAGAATCTAAAAGTTTGGGTCAGATTTTAAATTTTTTACATTTGTTCGAATTACATAATTTGGTTAGATTTTTAAAAATAAAATTTGGTCAAAATCAAATTACAAAATTTTGATCAAGTTTCCAAAATTTTCAAAATTAGTCAAATTTCAAAGTTTTAAATTTGGACAGATGTAGAAAAACAAAATTTTCAATTTCAAATTTAAATTTGACCAGGTTTCAGAAAATGAAATTAGGGAAAATTCCAAATTTAAAATTTTCAGCCAGATTTTGAATTTTTCTTTCAGTCAAATTTCAAATTTTAAGGTTTCCTTTTTTTTTTGGTAAGATTTTGAGCTGCCGACTAATAAACTAATACACTGATATAAAAAGCCGGTTGGTTTATCATTTTTGCATCTTAACCAGTTTTGTTGAAGATCGCATTGCAACGTTGAAGAATGTCATCAAAGAGCCAGCACTGGACAAATGGAACATCTACCTGGGTAAGTCATGTCTCTAGATAGTTACCCATTCACTATGACGAGTCATCAAACTACTTTGTTGTTTAGCTGATATTTCTTGGTTTCATTTTGGGGCAGTAAATTGGGGATACAACACAAACAGAGAGAGGGAGGAGGCAGAAAGCATATCAAGGATCCAGGTCATTGATCTCCCTGACTTCGGCAAAAAGCTCAAATAACTGGAAACGATCCTGATCTTCGAACAGTATTTTAACTTTTGATGTGACCCCCTTCCTTTGACTCGATGTACTTAAACAGTGCAATTACTTGATTTTTTATTTAGTACCTTATTAGCACATGTCTTACTCACCTCAACAATTGCCTAGCTCCCTGCATCTGTGAAAAAAGATTTCTCTATTTTTTTTTCACAATTTGGGACGTGATTTTCTTCACACAGCCCCGCTGAGTATCTAACGGCTGAGATCATTGGAATGTTACTGTTACTGTAGCACCTGACATTGTAGTTGAGATGTTGGAGCATCTCTACCAGAAGTTTTAAATGTATACTTTATAACACTATTCACTGCATACTCTATCTATCTATTTAAAATTTCTTCTCACTTTACGTTACACTACAAAAAAAAAAGAGTAAATTACACTTTTGCCCCTGGAAGTTGGACGAAAGTCTCACTTAGCCCCCTAAACTTTGTTTTGTGTCACGTGGCCTCTAGAAGTTGTTTCCATATGCCACAAAGCCCCAGAAAGTTGGATTTTGTTGCACTACAACCCTCGGAAGTTGGCTTTGGGTGCTAAAAAAATTAGGCTGCGTGACACCCGGAAACAACTTCTAGGGGCCGCCTGACACAAAATAAAGTTTAAGGGGTCAAGTGAGATTTTCATCCAACTTCAAGGGGCAAAAGTGCAATTTACTCCTACAAAAATTACTTCCATTTACCAGATATTCTATTTCCACACATTTTATTTTACCACTTCCCTGCCGATGCTCAGAGGATCTTGATCGGTCTTCTACCTGCGTTGTGTTGCTTACTGCCATGGCGCTGAAGCTTTGGTTTGCTTATATTTTCTCCGATCACGCTCTCACACTAGCCCACATCATGCGCTTACATTCTTTCGGATGGTACCGTTGTAAATCGGTAGTCGCACATACGTAAACACAATCACAATAAACAGGGGACACATGTAGATCTTTATTAATTCTGTTCTTATGTCATACAATGGTTTCAATATCTTATATAGGCTAGCTAATATTTTGTTTTTGTCCATTATGACCCTAGGGAAACCCTCATTAGATGGTGGGCTTTCCGACCCGTAATCCCTAGGGTTACAACAGGTACATATAGTTCTTAGCAATTTACTTTATTAATCTACCCTCATTTTCTTAGGAATTAGAAACAGATGAATTGGAGATCCGACGCACAAATTTCGAACATGGATACTCTTTTATAAATCAGAATAAAATTGAAGAATATTTGGTACTTCTGAACATTGAAGTGATGTCAGCTCACAGGGAAAGAAAATTGTGGACTTCTGTTTATAATTAGCAGTTGACTACTTTGGTAGGAGAGGTCAAGCAGATCTGGGGCTTTAAGCATCCCAAACGCCACTCTATCCCACCCCCTAAAACATTATTCATACATACATGAGTAGTGTTTTAGGGATGGGATAGGGAGGCTATTGGGGATGCTCACATGTTCAGTGCTACAATAGTATCATAATTTACACAAATTAGTGGGAAAAATATATGTTGTCATTTCAATCAAGGGTAACTTCAAAACAATCTTAGCCTGCCATGAAGGTAGTTAGACGATCTCCACCATCTCCAAGGGAGTCCCTTCAGGGGCCAAATTGCCTTCACGAAAAAATTCTGATGCTCCAACAGAATCTCATCGCGATTCTCGTCAGAAGAAATTTCTTCATGCATTCTCTTTAGAACGAGAATCTCTCTTTGTTTTCTTCGTAAATTTCTTTGAAGGGATGCTGTTGGAGATGGAAGGAAATGAAGGGAATGAATGTGGGGAAAATAATGGGGAAGGGAATAAAATGAAAGGAATATGGTTGGAGATGGTCTTATAGGCCTTGTTCTTTTCAGCGTTACGTACCGTTATATTACCGTAGCAAATTTTGTTATTTTTATTTAGCCCATATATTGTGATAATTTGTAATGTTTTTTCATGGTTTTTAATGGTCTTTTCAAAGATCTTTAAATATTTTTAATTACTTTTTTATAATTTTTAGAGCTTTTTTGAGTGCTCTTAAATTTGATACAATAACACGCCAACGAAACGATACACTCAAAAGAACAAGGCCATAGTCAAAAGCCGTTTCAGGAATTTGGAGATGCATCCCTCCAAAACATTTAAAAAAACAAGATGCGTTAGCGGTTAGTCGTCTCATGTAAGACTATCATTGGAACGCCCCGAATAGAAAAACTTCGCGCTTAGGATACAGACTAATTTTCTATGCAATTACATGAGACTCAATAGCTTAGTAGGCCGAGAGCCCGGACACGAGCCCAGGGTTGCCGGGCCATGCCTCGGCCACTTCCCTTCCGTGTAATCAGGACCGAGGTGATTGTTTGGCCTACCACCCTAAAGACGACAACACTCTTTCATCTTGATATTGATATTAAGTCTTTGTTCTTTTTAGATTAACAGTTTAACGGCTTATCTATGTTTTGAAAATACATGTTTTGCGTTTTTTGAGTCCGTTTTTTCGCTGTTTCGAAGATGGTCCTAATGCTTTGAAAATCAAGTCAAACGAAATGGATCTGACTCTCGATGCTACCTCGAAAAACTCTCGAAATTCAATCATTTCAGCTGTTCATCCATTCAGATCAGTCTAAAAGAACAAAACCTAAATCACGGTGAGAGAGGTCTTTTATTTTCTGAGTTGGTAACCACTTATCTCGGATAAGTGAGTTCTAATAATACTTATCTCGCACTACTACTGAACGGGAGTTCAGTCCCGGTTCGGAACGGGCTTCAGTCCCGGTTCTTGAACCGGGACAACCCTTGGAAACTGATGCCTGCTTGGCATCAGTACAAGTTACAGGAACCGGGACTAAATCTCTCCTCGATAGGTTGGCCCCGAATACACGTGGAGCGGCAGCTGGGCTATTAGTCCTGGTTTTAGCTACCAACCGGGACTGAGATGTGCGCACGTGGCGATGCTCAGGAGTGGATGCTGGGGACTCTATTGGTCCCGGTTGGTTGCTCCAACCGAGACTGAGGTGTATACAGTATATTTTTTAATGCTATGCTTATTTAGTCACAATTAACTAAACCACATTTAACACAATTAGCAGATGCACAGTTGGTTGATAACTAAAATGGAAATAACATTCAATATTACAGCAAATATGTGTTTTTTTAGGGAAACCAAACCATATATTACATCAGACCGGCTCTGGGCATGGTCAAACAATTACAATCTTCAGAGTTTACAGGGAAATCATCCAGCCATACTGCTGGTCATTTACACTTGCTCCCAATTTGGCAAGATCAGCTAGCGTATTACATTCACGGTGGCACCCATTTTTTACTTTGATTCAGATTTCCGCTAACACCTTCATTGGACAGCATCATCAAACTATCTTGGGCTATTGACACTATGTCCCACTGTGTCACACCAAGCCACTTTGAGACGTTGTCGAACTCAGCGTTGTCACTTTCTGAGATCATTGTCTTGTATCATGCCTT
This sequence comes from Raddia distichophylla, assembly GCA_005191435.1. Taxonomy (NCBI): domain Eukaryota; kingdom Viridiplantae; phylum Streptophyta; class Magnoliopsida; order Poales; family Poaceae; genus Raddia; species Raddia distichophylla. The sequence goes on from SPJY01012968.1 coordinate 9,676, forward strand.
TGCACCAGCATTGACCCTAGCAGCCTCCTCCTACAACCCAAATTAAACACTATTATTTAACAAAAACAGTAGAAATGGCAACATGCTAGTATTTACAATTTGCGGCGCCACTTGAATAACACCACCAAACCCACAATAGAACAGATATATAAATTTGATCTTTACCTTCTTTCTTCCAGATTTCCTCAAGAACATAAGCAGGGGAAGGGCAGTTCTCAAAAGTTGATCTATAACCTTCCAGGCCCAAAGACTCCAGGACTCCAGGCCATGAAATCTTCAATCTGCTCCTTTGTTAAACAACAAATATGTATTAGGTAGCTAGCTATACATAAGTATCATACAATGTACACAGTGCACATACACTTTTTATCGGGATCTTTTACGTGCATCGCTCCTCGACGGTTGGCTAGTATTTGTGCACATACACTTTTTATCGGGATCTTTTACGTGCATCGCTTGTCTACGGTTGGCTAGAATTTTTGGAAGGCTCCTGAATCTTATTAACTATAGGGTGGTGATGCTCGCCCATTGGATTTATGACCTCATCTAAAAGGAAGCCGGCGATTTGCTCTTGAATTGCTTTGACACGCACCGGCGATAGTTCCGAACCTTTTTCCAAACCTTTTTTTTGCCAACTTTAGGGGAATCTATCATTAAATAGGGAATTAACTTATCAATCTTTCAAACTATAGAAAATGTCCGAAGTAGCTAGCTAGGCGTTATTAAGGTAGTAATTATATATTACTCACCCCAAAACCGGTATTTTTTCTTGTGTACTTAGCGGTGCCCCCGATAAAGTTGTGCATCATCTCGCACACATAGTATTCGCATAAACTGTTTCCAGGTGGTTGATGCAAGACCTGTGGTGGAAGAGTTGAAATCGTGAAATAGATGCATGGAAATTATGTTAACTAACAAAATACTCGTAATATGATATACATACATATTTAGCGACGTACAACTCAAAACGTGTCCTGAATGTTCCCACGGTATTCTTGTGGAACGTTGCGAAGGCACTGCATATTTGATTACAAGTTATGTATAATTGAGTTTATTTGATATGGAGAAACAGAACTAGTAAGATATGAATGGAAGAGCAATGTACTGGTTGAGCATGGCGAGGAAGTCTTTGTACTTTTCAACTGCTTTCCTTCTCGAGTCCATGACCATGATCTTGCTACGATTTAGCTCTATAATAAAAAGGGCCCAGTGAAAGCTGCACATATATATGTCAACGCGGTTTAATAATTAGTTCTAACAGTGTGTTAAGAAAAGGAATCAAAATAAGGCGGTACGAAAACACGTACCTAAATTCGTAGGGTAGAAGTATATATATCTCTTGTGTCGTTGTGCCATTAGCCCTTCGTAAATGGTGTTCTCTATTGTTTTTGGCCACTTGTTAGCTATTTTTCTCGTTAATGACCAATGGGTCAAGAAAGCCAAATTCATGGATTTCCTCCATTAGGCATCTTTTTATCTCCATTCTACATAAGGAAAATTTATTTAGGCCTCGAAGTTAGTATAGTATACCGGCTGGCACGATCGAAATTTACAAAGAATACACTTACAGCTCCCAACAAGTCACCAAGGCGACGTCGACCGCCAATCCCTGATATAGTTCATACAGAACCTCCCATTCAATCATGAATGCAAAGTACTCACGGTAGAAATGGTGTTGCCTGAAGACGACGGCGAGAGCGGCCATATCATTGTCGCTTGCGTGCAAATACCAATCATGGAGTTGCCGCATCTTCGTTGTTAAGCGGGAAAGCTCCTCACGCCTTACGAGCAATCCACCTTTCACATATTTCCATTGTACCTCTGCAAATGGGATGTCCTTAAGGCTCAGGACCATTTCCGGATCAAGCCCAGCTTCAATGTAGAAATTCCTTTGCGCATCCTCTTCTGGAATCTGCTCCTCTGATGTTCCCATCTCAGATTTCTTATGCAAGATGCGCTCGTAGTCTGATATAGATGGTCTTTCTCGTATGTCGATCTTATCCTTCAATGATAAGATACACCTCTTGCCTTTTTGCCATTCGTCCGTATCGGGCTGGACCCTCGGTGTCGATGGTTTCTTCGTAAAATATGCGGTGACCTCGCCTCTTACTATCCGCTCAGTTTCCTCTTCGGTCATATCATACGGAAGCTTCAGAGGTGTTTTTTTTCTGGATGACTTGGGCCCTGTCTTCTTGAGAGGTGATGGCCCCCCATCATGCCGGCTTGACCTAGCCGGCACCTTCTTGGGAGCTATTTGCTGAGTAGGGTGGTCTGTCTTGGCCGGTGTCTTAGTTGGAGTTTCGTGTGAGAAGACTCGTTCAGGAGTTGATGCAGGAGACTGTGCAGAGGACACGAGCACGTTACCTTTGAAAATTATGAACCGTTTGCGCCACATGGCGAAATTGTGTACCGCATCTCCTAACTTCGTGGTCCCGTCACCTCCTTCAATGTCGAGGTCAAGGTCCTCGTACCCCTGGCATACCTCCTCCACGGAGACCTTGGCGTAGCTCGGGGTATCTGTTGACCATAGATGACTTGCCCTGCCTCCATTGAGTAAGTCATGCCTTCAGCTGCCTTGATGGAGAGGTTCCACGCTTCGAAGTGCAGCTCACAAGGTGTCGGCTGCGTGATGTCGTCCACGGGATAGCGGGCCAAGTCCTCTTCGGGCAGCCCACCGGAAGCGCAACTGCTCCGCCGCATGGAGGGGCTGATGGCGTTGGGATTATTGGGCGGTTCCTGCTTACCGGCCTCCCACGCCTGGCTCAAGGCTAGCTGCACATCTCTTCGGACTGTTTCTTGTATGCTCGCATGTGTTGCGCGCAGTTGCTCCTCGAGGTCGAGGAGGTGTTGTGTCTGTCGGCCCTTGCTCCTCGACCGACTCCTGTAAGTCTCGGCATCCTATGGGAAACCAACCTTCCACGGGACGACGCCAACGCCTCGTGTACGTCCAGGGTGCTCAGGGTTCTGTAGTGTCCTGGTTAGCTCATCGTTCTCCCTATTTGGCATGAAGATGTCTTGGACCGACTCTTCGTGCGCCTCTTGAAGCCTTCTTATAATATCTCTGATCCTTTCACCAAAAACTGGCCTACCGTCGTCGTCAAGGCCGCCGTCATGACCAAAGAACCAATTTCTCGATCTGTCGGACCATCTCATTGTTACGGGCTCGACACCTTTCACAAGCAAGTCATGTTTCCTCTTCTCCCATTTGGGTATCGCCTTGCGGTAACCACCAGGGCCGAGACGATGGTGGTATTGCTTTTTCGCCGTATTTTGCTTATTCTTTTCACTCATACTCTGACCCTGTTGAGAAGTTTTGTGTCCTACAAATTCATCACAATGATCTTGCAGCTTTTGGTATTTATTGAAGTCGGGGAGTACATTATTCTTGACGTACTCGTTGTTCAACTTCTTCTTGAACGTCTGGAATGCCATTGCCATCTTCTTCAATGTGTAACTCTTCACCTTCTGTTCGGTCCCTTCGGGGAAGGTGAAAACTTGTTTCATATCGGTCCATAAGGTGTTCTTGAGGTCTGCAGGTACGTCGTCCCATTTGACAATGCTAATGGGCACATGGTCCCTAACAATCGTTCCGAAAGTCGATCTAAACGGCCCAATCGCCGATGCTGGCTTCAGAGGCTTTCCTTCCTCGCTGACTTCAGTGATTATGTGCCTTGATTTCGGCCTCTTACTTTGACCTCGCTGACGTGACTGGCTACTCGTTTGACCGGACTGGGTGACTTCATCGGCCTCGGTGGCTTCTACGGCCTCACCGGCGGCCACAGGTTGAACTCTGTCATCCGGACCAGTCCCAAACATCTCCATCAAAATTCTTCACATACAAATGCATCCTCACATAAGGCCTGCCAGAATCGTGGTGAAGGATATGATAAATTCCTTGCAAGTTTTAACTAACTTGTGAAGCTAAATCGGATAATGAAGCTAACGATCCTAGAAAAAACATAAATGTAGGTACATTTGGATTGTCAATCCATTTTTGTCTGAACAAATATCATTAAAGAAGTTTCTGACATTATATAAACAAAGATGCTTAATGATCATTTTGAGGAAATCATATAAGCACTGCAATGCTTTAGGTCATCTGCAAAAATTCTGGACATGTATGATATATGCTCTCCAAAATGATTCACTATTAGAACTGGACTTGTATACAAGTCTGAATCAAATGTAAGGGCCACCCTCTTCCATTTTGAGCTTGATATGCGTTGTCTTAGATAATTTTTGCAAATGGGTCAAGGATTAACAGGTGAGAACTGCATGTGCAATGGGTCAGGGATTAATAGACGACACGGGCGGCGTCGCTGTTATGGGGGGTTGTAGGGGGCGGTGACATGGGCGGCTGCGATGTCGGAGGGGTTGTAGTGGGCGGCGACGTCACGGGCGCGTCGTCGGAGGGGTTGTAGGCGGCGGCGACACGGACGGCGGCGTCGGAGGGGTTGTATGCGCGGCGGCGTTGTCGGAGGGGCTGTAGGGGGCGGCGACACGGACGGCGGCGTCAGAGGGGTTGTAGGCGGCGGTGAATCCGGTGGTGGCGATGTCGACCTAGGGTTAATTTGGCGCGGTTTAGGGTGCGTGTTTTGAAGAATTGGGGGGAAACAAACATATAGAGGCCATCAAACCCGGTTAGATCCAACAACCGGGATTACTGTGACCATCATTCCCGGTTGAAACATCTAACCGGGAGTAAAAGGTTACTGACGTGCGGGCCCCGCATAACTGCTTTCTGTCTGGAGGCTTTCAGTCCCGGTTCGAGATAAAACCAGGAGTAATGTTGTGTTTTAAAAAAAATCAACAAAATTGCTTTGCGTCGGGAGGCCTTCAGTCCTGGTTGGAGATTTAAACCGGGATTGATGGTCGTATTTTTTTAAAAAAATTTGGTCCTGTAGGGGGCTGAAGCGATGCTCGAACCGCGGCGGCACAGTGAGCCCGCACTTTCGCCGCGCGCTACTAACCAATTGGACGCAATACGCTTGTCGATGTATATGGGGGCGCATTGTTTAAATGGATGGCAAATTTCTATTCTGAGAATTTCTAGAAAATGAGGCTACTTCTAATATTGTAAATATTGTTCGTAAATAGTTTATATTCACTATAACGTACGAAAAGTTATGAAATATTTTAACATTCCAGTAAATGTATAAATTCCGGTCGACAGTAGAAATTCCAGTAAATAGTATAAAATTCCAGTTAATTTCGTTTAATAGTATAAATTCCAGTAATTCCATTAAAATTCTCAGAGGATACATGTTTGGACTTAAAAAAAAAAGAAAATTCGCTTGAAATTAACAAAAACTAAAACCACTACATAATGTCTAATCGGCACCGCCCTCACCGCCACTGCTATCCTCCTCCTCCTCGTCGCTGTCACCCTCGTCCCGCTATCAGGGTCTGACGACGCACCATTGCCGTCGGCTTCATCTTCACCGTCGAGTTCGGGGTCGGAGTCCTCAGCGCCCTCCGAATCGTCGGAGAGATCGTCGTAGATGAGGTCATCGTCGTTGGACCACCATGGCGCCTCATCCTCTTCCGAGTTGGTCGCCACCCAGGGGAGTGGCAAAACTCAGAGAGCCTCCACCGCTTTAGTGGTGGCGACGCAGGCGACGATGAATCAGAGCTAGAAGACATGGCGGCCGAAGGTATAAGCGAGAGAAATTGGGATGCCTAGCTCTGTGTGTATGATGTGGATTCCGTCCAAATTTATAGGGGGCCTCACTGATCTTTGGCATTCCAATTTCTCTCGTGTGCATAAAAAATGTAGCTGCATGCGCATCGGCTCGCCTCCCTAATTCAAGCGCATCGGGGTGTCGAACAGTCGGCGAAAGGAGCGAGGCCGATAAGCTAATCTGGAGGAAGGGGAAACAACTGACGTGTGGGGCAGCGATGCATATCAATCCCGTTTTAATACAACAACCGTAATTAAATAAAACAGTTACTCCCGGTTGAAACCTACAACGGGGATTAAAGATATACTGACGTGCGGGCCCAACATAACGACTTTGCGTCTGGAGGCATTCAGTCCCGGTTGGAATTAAAAACCGGGAGTGAAAGTTGCGTTTTAAAAAATTCAACATGACTGCTTTGTGGGGCCTTCAGTCCCGGTTTGAGGTTTAAACCGGGAGTGATGATTGTATTTTCCAAAAAATTGGGATCTGCAGGGGCAGAAGCGGGGCTCGAACCGTGGCCGCACATTGAGCCCACGCTATTGCCGTGCTGTGCTAAGCAGTTGGACGCAATACGCTTGTCGATATGTGTGGGCGCGCAATATTTTTATGGATAGCAAATATCTATTAACACAAAGGCAAAAAATGAGGTGTCTGCTAATAAATATTTTTTGAAATGTTTTAAAGTTCCAGTAAATTATGAATCTATTAACAAACAGTCCGAATATGAGGTGTATAAGGGAGGGCAATGTTTTCATGGATAGCAAATTTCTATTAACAAAAAGTCCGAAAATATGGTGTCTGCTAATAAATTGTTTATGACATCGTATAATTAGAAAACATTGTACGTAAATAGTATATATATTCTCTTTAAACATTGCCCTTTAAACGTTGGCATCCGAGCGTATCCAAGTACTTGTCATATGTGATTTTCAGAAAAATTATGATAAATAGTACATATATGCAACTACTTTGTTTTTACAAATGATCATTCGTTGTGGTCATGGCGTATGTAAGGGGCATCGTGATCACCATTGAGGATAGTAATGTCTATATCCACCAAGAAAGGCGGCAGCTCGTTGAACTGATTATACTCTTCTTCATCTGTTACGCCCTCAACTCCGACAATCCTTCTTTTACCAGAAAGAACAACATTGTATATTGGCTTATCAATACTACAAGTATTGTCCTTCTGCCTTTTGGTACTCTGTCCCTTTTGCATTTTTGGTTTGCTATCCATGTCAATCACATAGAAAATCTGTGTAACATCATTGGCGAACACGAACGGTTCGTCCCTGTAGGCCAGTTGCTTAAGCTCCACGGTTGTCATCCCGTACTCGTCAATCTGCACAACTGTCAGTTTGACCCATTGGCACCAAAATAGAGGGACTTTCAAAGGTCCGTACTCGAGCTCTCAGATTTCCTCTATAAAACCATAATAGGTGTCCATGTTTCCATTATTGTCCATTGTATCAATTCGAACACCGCTATTTTGGTTCGTGCTATTGCTATCCTGGGATACAGTGCAAAATATGTATCCATTTATCTCATACCCTTGCCATAATATGATTGTCATTGATGGTCCTTGAGCTAAGAGTTGCAATTGTTCGTGGACTCCCTCCTGGCCCAACAGCTGCTTTTCTAGCCAACCGCCAAAACTCTCTACTTGCATGTTTGCAATCCACTTTTCTGACCTCTCTAGGTATTCGTCTCGTAGAATCTTCTCGTGATCATCGACATATGGAGCCACTAAAGCTGCTTGTTTCAATACTGTGAAATGTGCTTGTCTAAATGACAGTATATCTTTGCAAGAGGATTCTTTTCTCCTAGAGTGTCTTTTCCCTGTAGCCTCCCCTCATAGCGTGATACAGGCACGCCAATCGGATTTAATTCATTAGTATAGTCGATGCAAAACTCAATCACCTCTTATGTGCCCACACCCTGGGCAATGCATCCTCTTCTGGGCGAGACCGGTTATGAACATATTTTTTAGGACACCCATATACCTCTCGAAAGGGAACATGCTGTGCAAGAACACGAGTCCGAGAATTTCTAACTGTTTCACCATGTGAACCATGAGATGGACTATCATATCAAAGAATGACGGAGGAAAGATCATCTCAAGCTTGACCAAAGCAGCGACAATATCATCCTGTACAATAGATAACTTATCTGGATCTATGACCTTTTGTGATATCACGTTGAAGAACGAGCACATCTTGACATTGTCCCTCGTACCATGTTAGGTAGAACACCTCTCAACATCACTGGCAGTAACTGGGTCATCAACACGTAACAATCATGCGATTTCATGTTTACGATTTTATTCTCTTTTGTGTTTATAAGTCTTCTTATGTTCGACGAGTATCCGGAAGGGACCTTAACATTGTTTAACAACTTAATCATGTTCTTTTTCTCTTCTTTGCTTGGAGTGTAGCTCGCAGGATGGAGGTAATGCTCTTTGTCTCTTTCTTGTGAATGTAATTTCTACCTAAGTCCTAATAGTTGTAGGTCATTCCGTGTTTGAATAGTATCTTTTGATTTGCCGTACATATCTAGGAATCGTAACAGGTTCACGCATACATTCTTCGTTATATGCATGAGGTCCAATGAGTGACGAACCTCTAAGTCTTTTCAGTAAGGCAAATCCTAAAAAATTGATTGCTTCTTCCAACTAGCCTTCTTCTTACCTTCTTCGCGAGGGAGTGGTGGGACAGGTTTGCTACCATGACCCTTTCCAAATACGATTTTCAGATCCTTCACCATAGAAAATAAATATGCCCCACTGTGATGCTTAGACTTCTTGCGGTTCTCTTTCATCCCATCAAAATTAACTAGGTTACTCCATAACAGGTGCTTCAGGTTTAGGAACCTACAGTGGCCCATGTATACAACCTTCCGAGAGTTTGTTCATGTACTTGTCTTTCGTATCGTCCAAGCACTCGATGCAGGCTTTATATATCCCTTGATAGATAGGCCTGACAAGATATCAAGTGCTGGCCAGTTATTGATGGTTACGAATAGCAATGTACGTAGGGTGAAGTACTCTTTTTTGTACTCATCCCATACACGTACACCATCGTTCCACAATGTTAGCAGATTTTCGATCAACGGTTTTACGTACACATCGATGTCGTTCCCGGGTTGCTTGGGGTTTGGATGAGCAATGGCATCATAATATACTTCTGCTTCTAACACAGCCAAGGAGAAAGATTATAGATACATAGTCACTGGCCAGGTACTGTGATTGGTGCTCAACTCGCCGTAGGGGTTCATCCATCTGTACTCAACGCAAACCGTATGTTCCTCGCATCGCTTAAAAACTCCGGGTATTACCTATCAAGTTTTCGCCACTGCAACCCATTTGCGGGGTGTTTTAGCTTTCCATCAACGTTACGAGCATCGTTGTGCCAACGTATCATCTTCGCATGCTCTTTGTTTGCAAACAAACGCTTCAACCGAGAAATTATAGGAAAGTACCACACCACCTTAGCAGGTCTCTTCACTTTACGTCACCCTCTACCTCATGACCTACGTCATCACACTTGATCTTATACCGCGATGTTTTGCACACCGGACAGGCTTCCAAATTCTTACACTTATTGCGATAGAGGATACAATCGTTACGGCATGCATGTATCTTCTGTACCTCCAAGCCTAAAGAACAGAGAGCTTGCTTGGCTTTGTACGTAGTTTCAGGCAACGTGTTTTCCTCTGGAAGCAACTTCTTCATGAGACCTAACAACTCGTTGAATCCCTTATCAGACAATCCATTTGCCGCCTTCCATTGTATTAGTTCTAGTGTGGTACATAACTTTCTGTGTCCCTGTCCGCAGTTTGGATACAACAGTGTTTCATAGTCCTCCCATAGGCGCTGAAACTTTTCGTAATGCCTTTCATCAACGTATTCTCCCTCTCCATCAATCAACATCTGGTCTATATCATCGTCGCCAGCCTCCCCCTGCATATGTTCGAAAGAACTATGTCGGCCAGCGTCCGAGGTATTGTCGTCCACCTGTTCTTCTTCAGCCCGTGTAATCTCTACTTCACCGTGCTCCGTACAACAGGTATAATTTTCCATAAAACCTTTTGAGATCAAATGAAAATGAATTTGCTCAGAGTTTGCCCACTCCTTTTAATTCTTGCAATCAATACATGGGCAACATATATAGTCTAAGGTAATATTGGTTTCGACATGACGAATAAAAGTTTTCAAACTCTCCACGAACTGCGAGGAACATCGGTCCGTGTACATCCATCGCCGGTCCATCTGCATTATACATATTGATAGCATTAAGTGCGACAGTAGCTTGTGTATCAAATACACATATTGATACCATACAAACAAACATGATTTAATAGTACACATACAAACATTATTCAATACTTCACATACAAGCATGATTTAATAGTACACATTAAAATACATCAATGAACACATAAAGTCTACAGTAGGTACAATTATACATAAATTGTTCGGACAACAAAAATTCTAAAGTGCATAAAACTTAAATTAATAAGTACAACACAGAGTGCGATCTTAATGTCTCAATCACACTCTACGGGAATGTGACTTCCCATTCGCCTTGTCGCCCTCGCCCTTGCCCTCGCCCTTGCCCTACTCAATACCACCATTCCCGTCGCCGCCGCCGCCGTCGCCCTTGCCCTGGCCCTCCTCAATACCACCATTCCCGCCGCCGTCGCCATCGCCCTCCTCATCACCACCATTCCCCCCGCCGCCACCGTCGCCGCGACGTGCCACATCGTTGCTCGCCAAGTATTTTTTGTCTTCTTTTGCGCTACTTTTGTGTTGATTCGTCCCCCACAGGAAACAAAGGTGGAGGGGCATAGACACTTAAGAAAATAGCACATTTTGGACCTAAGAGGAGGGAGCGTGGTTGCGATGTTAGTGGCCTCGTCACCGGTCCAACATGACAACCTAAATCTCTCGGACGAAAATTTAAAGCTAAAACATAAACAAAGGTCGGCATTCGCGTTTGCACCGGTAGCGGTAGCGGTGGCGGTGGTTGCTGCGGCGGTGGTGGCGGTGGGATCAGAACGAGGATGCGATGCCGGTGGATAAATGTACCTCAGTGGCGTGGCCGGAGAGGCGCTGATGAATCGGCGGGCGCGCGGCGACGACGAGAGAGGCTACCGTCTCCTCCCTCAGCTCCTTCCCTCTCAGCGTGACGAAGAGGCGAGGATCCGGTCTCCCCTCTCCTCAGAGGCGCGGCCGGGGCGGTGGTGACGACGCGGTCGGCACGGCGACACGAGCGTGGCTCTGATCCCCTTTCAGCCTCCCTCGGCGCGGCGAAGAGAGCCTTGGCTCCGGTCCCCACTCCTCAGCAGCTCCTTGCTCAGCTCGGCGACGAATGTGGCTCCGGTCTTCGCTCCTTCCTCAGCGCGCGCGTGCGAGCTCCCTCAGCTCTCACTGCGGCGACGAGAAGACGACGATGGACGCGGCAGGGCGGCAGTGACTTTTTGTGACCGGAGAAATGCTCCAATTATCGGAGCTCAATATCAGTCCCGGTTGGTAACACCAACCGGGCCTTTTGTGACTAGAGAAATGTCCGCCAATTATCGGAGCCTAGTATCAGTCCCGGTTGGTAACACCAACCGGTACTAATACTCCCCTCTGCCATCTGTCGCGCGAGGCGACCTATCAGTCCCGGTTGGTGGCACCAATCGGGCCTAAAAAGTGGCTCGCGGCCTCGCTGCCGTTGAA